>BROG01000437.1:100000-132500 GCA_030159075.1 Atrina japonica | reverse complement strand
GTTGTAACAAGAAGAATGAATTAAGTTTCGAAAAGTGTAGAAGTTTCAGGACTATATTAAAAAAAGAAATATAGATTGTTTGAAAATCAACTTTGCAATAATATATAAGACATGCACACACAGGTGACCGAGGTGGTTGATACATGAATATAAAATTATAAAAACACGTGAATTGGGGTCACACCTGTAGAAAATGGAAACCTCGGTTAGGATATAAAGTCTCTCACACAACAATTGAGATATTTTAGAATATAGACGATTGAACAAATCAATAGATATATAAGTAAGAGCATATTTGACATCAACCGTACTTATACCGGGCCACCTAACATCAACTGCACTTATTATGTACCGGGGCACTTGACATCAACTGCACTTATTATGTACCGGGGCACTTGACATCAACTGCACTTATTATGTACCGGGGCACTTGACATCAACTGCACTTATTATGTACCGGGGCACTTGACATCAAATGTACTTATTATGTACCTGAAAACCTGATATCAACTGTACTTATTATATACCGGGACACCTGGCATCAACTGTACTTATAATGTGCCAGGGAACCTGACATCAAATGTACTTATTATATACCGGGACACCTGGCATCAACTGTACTTATTATATACCGGGACACCTGGCATCAACTGTACTTATTATATACCGGGACACCTGGCATCAACTGTACTTATAATGTGCCAGGGAACCTGACATCAAATGTACTTATTATGTACCTGAAAACCTGATATCAACTGTACTTATAATGCATAGTGGAACCTAAGATCAACTGTACTTATTATATACCGGGACACCTGGCATCAACTGTACTTATTATATACCGGGACACCTGGCATCAACTGTACTTATTATATACCGGGACACCTGGCATCAACTGTACTTATTATATACCGGGACACCTGGCATCAACTGTACTTATTATATACCGGTGCACCTGGCATCAACTGTACTTATTATATACCGGGACACCTGGCATCAACTGTACTTATTATATACCGGGACACCTGGCATCAACTGTACTTATTATATACCGGGCCATCTGGCATCAAATGTACTTATAATGTGCCGGGGAACCCGACATCAAATGTACTTATAATGTGCCGGGGAACCCGACATCAACTGCACTTATGATGTACCGGGGAACCTGACATCAACTGTACTTATAATGCACAGGGGAACCTGACATCAACTGTACTTATAATGTACAGGGGAACCTGACATCAACTGTACTTTTAATGTACCAGGGAATGTGACATCAACTGCACGTATTATGTGCCAGGGCACCTGACATGAAATGTACTTATTATGTACCGGGCCACCTGACATCAACTGCTTTTATTATGTACCGGGCCACCTGACATCAGCTGCACTTGTTATGTACCGGGGCACTTGACATCAACTGTATTTATTATGTACCGGGGCACTTGACATCAACTGTATTTATTATGTACCGGGGCACTTGACATCAACTGTATTTATTATGTACCGGGGCACTTGACATCAACTGTATTTATTATGTACCGGGGCACTTGACATCAACTGTATTTATTATGTACCGGGGCACTTGACATCAAATGTATTTATTATGTACCGGGGCACCTGACATCAAATGTATGAGTATATTTGACATAAACTGTACTTATGTACCGGGACATTTGACATCAAATGTACTGAATTATTAAACTGTTAACAACTGACAACAATCGCACTGATCTCTCCCAGATTATTTGACATCAACGGAACTGAGTACGCACCGGGGCACTTGACATCAAATTAACTGATTTTCTTCCAGAAAAATTGATATCAACCTTATTTTTGACGTATGTAACACTTGGCATTGATTACTGTTTATCTACCAGAGCACTTAATGTCAAATACTTGATATTTATTGTTCCGATGACTTAAAAGAACACTAAACATGGACTGGACTAGATCACCTAGCATTACCTGTAACGAGGTTGTGACTGAACACTTAACATACAGTACACATATACCTACAAATTTTACATCATTTATTCTGATGACGTAACAGTACACTTAACATAGACTGGACTAATCACCTAGCATTACCTGTAACGAGGTTGTGATTGAACACTTAACATAAAGTACACATATACCTACAAATTTTACATCATTTATTCTGATGACGTAACAGTACACTTAACATAGACTGGATTAATCACCTAGCATTACCTGTAACGAGGTTGTGATTGAACACTTAACATAAAGTACATATATACCTACAAACTCTACATCATTTGACGTAACGACGTAACAGTGCATTTGACATGGACTGTGCTATATCACCTGTAACGAGGTTTTTACTGAACACTTAACATAAAGTACAGTAAATATGTAGATAAAACTTTATATCGTTTCTAACAGAACACTTTGAATGTAATGTACTAGAAAACTACCATCCTTTTTAAGGTTTGGACAGAACACAAAATAAAGTACACTAATTATGTACCTAAAGGCTTAAAACCAGCTGTAATGAATATGTAATAGAACACTTAACATCCGCTCTACTAGAACACCTGACATTTTCCGTGATTAGGATCACAGAACACTTGATGTTAAATATGTCGATTATGTACTTTAACCTTGACATCATTTATAGTGATGATGCAATTGAACACTTTGCACGGTACTGGAACGGTAATAGAACACTTGGTACCATCAGTATTGAGGTTGTGACAGAACAATTAACATATATTACACTAGCTATATACCCAAAGGTTGTACTGCTGATGAGGAAATTTCATTTGTAGTATAATAAGTGATTAACTAATGGCTTAGCATCAGCTGTTTTTATAATGAGGATATTACCTTTGTAGTATTAGAAGTGGTTTACAAAACAATTGTTATTGTTTTTGGTCGTATTATTAACCAGACTGTGACAATACCACGTGGAACAGTATTGTATAAAACTCTTCGTTGGTGTACATGTGATGCGCTTTTCAGGATTTGATGTTTCGTTTGTCACGAATTTGTACGTTCTCCAGATGTGAAGGGCGTTGATTCTACTTATTTCCACTATTATGACGAATTGCCGATCTGAGAAATGTAAGACCGTAAGCGGTGGTTGCTCGAGTTGTTTTAAATACATAACACCATCTCGACTCCCTTGGTAACAATAACTGCCACTGTCGCTGAAATTAGGAGCTAAGAGAGAAAAATTCTGTCAAATAAAATTTCATCAAACCAATTGGCACAACTGATTCGTGCACGAACAACTCAGAACAAATAAACGTATTGATTTTGTCAGTCTTGGCTTCCTATGCAAATGTTTATCAACGAAAATTTATCCCGTAGAAGTTTACAATTGGAAAAATTAATTTCAAGAAATTTCTTATTTTGGGACTTAATCATCATCATCATCATCATCATCATCATCATCATCATCATCATCATCCGTAGGAGTGTATTTCATATTTCCGTAGGATTGATACTTTGATATCTGTGATTTTAACATAGTTATATAGATACAATAAGATATGTCATATATATATGTATATAGAAAAAGCATACTTTGTATAGTCAGAATAAAATGATACGATTTCAGAGTCTGAATATACGTTGGTATAGTAATAAAAGACAAGCTTTTAACTTGAACGTACTTTAGAATTAAAAGCCATCTTATTTGGTTTTAGAATATCCATCGTGACATCGATCCTTCAACAATGTAAAGCATTGCAGGGAAATATTGCCGTCATATTTTTCATTTACAAGAGTAACCAATTTAAACTGATCTTCAACGTATTGCCAAAGTTAGACTCAATAGGCATAAGAAAATTTATTCAACTGTAATATATATGTAAGCACACACTCACACACACAACCGGAGTACGAAAGAAATGCTACATGTTATATGGTTAATAAAATTGAAACAAACAGGTGAACAACTTTAAAACTAAACTAAAGACAAAATAGAAAAATGAATAAAACTAAGTGAAAATAGCAAGAAACTACAAAATTGATTTAATCTGGTGGGTCCAAACACCATATATATATAAAAGACAAGCTTTTAACTTGAACGTACTTTAGAATTAAAAGCCATCTTATTTGGTTTTAGAATATCCATCGTGACATCGATCCTTCAACAATGTAAAGCATTGCAGGGAAATATTGCCGTCATATTTTTCATTTACAAGAGTAACCAATTTACAACTGATCTTCAACGTATTGCCAAAGTTAGACTCAATAGGCATAAGAAAATTTATTCAACTGTAATATATATGTAAGCACACACTCACACACACAACCGGAGTACGAAAGAAATGCTACATGTTATATGGTTAATAAAATTGAAACAAACAGGTGAACAACTTTAAAACTAAACTAAAGACAAAATAGAAAAATGAATAAAACTAAGTGAAAATAGCAAGAAACTACAAAATTGATTTAATCTGGTGGGTCCAAACACCATATATATATATATATATATATATATATATATATATATATATATATATATATATATATATATATATATATATATATGTATATATATAAATATAGTGTTTTGACCCACAAGATTCGACTGCACGAGATTGTTGTAGAGGAAGAATTCAACAACGAAAGTGTAAGATCGTCTGAAGAGGAACAAATTTTGAATTTCTGTTCTATATAATCCTACCGCTACAACAAGTGCAGTCTGAGGATTTGGAGAAATCAATTGTGTTGTTTTGTATTTATTACATGCTTGTTATTTATCTAATTGTGTACATAAACATGACATTCATTCCTCTTTAAACGACGTCATTAAATATTTTGAACGAATGGAATTCTATTAGAAAAGTAGTTCCGGCGAAATTTCTGAATCCATGTGTTGTGCAATACGACATTACTACAGCATTATATCATTTTACTTGCTTATTTCTTCATGAAGTATTTTATCAAGAATCAGCCACTTAACATGGATGCAGATAAATTTAATTGTTCAGTCAGAACCACTGTTCAGAGGAAATGTATATATTTATACAGGATACATGCTGTTCAAACACAAAGATTAAATTATTCCTTCATTCCGAATGATTGATTAAGTTCAGAAATCTAAACCGCGTTTTGCAATCTCAAGTCCCTCATTTTTAACCTTCTTCAATAACTCAAATATTTATGTAGTCCATTATTATTGAATGAATGGGTGTGTGGAGAGCGGATTGACCACAGTGGGGATCTAGAGATTGTTCTATATAGCGAAATGAAACAATTTTACCCTGCAGACACATAAAGACTACTTTGACGGCAAATAAAAACAGATTCACAGTCGGGGTAATGTGTGCGTTTATTGGTTATCAATTTCATTGCTCGTGGCATTTTGGGAGGATGGAATTAAATGGTCCTATCATGTAGCTACCATACAACATATAAACTGACATCTCACACCGTCATATACATATCTCATGTATCTTATTTTCTTTGTCAGACAAAATATCAGTAGGGACCCAATATGTATGGCTGAAATACGCTGTATTCCAATTCATTTATCCTGCTTCCATTGTCATTCAGTCTAAAATTAATATTTCAAAACGCACTAACGTGTCAAAAAAGAGAAAAATGTAAATGTATATATCAAAACAACAAGCAGTGAAAAAGATAGCGGTGGTATGATAATAGAATCTCCTCTTTGAGTTCCATATAGAAACAAATATCAGTCGAGGGTTGGATGGATCAATAAGTCACAACCGAGGCGCTAGTCGAGGTTGGGATATTGTTTTATCCCACCCGAGACTGATATTTTTCTATCTGGAACTCAAATGTGGTGCTTGATTATTTTTCTCTCACATGGAAAACTTCAAATCCCGTTTGTTTACATACATGTATAAGTCAGTGTAGGAACCGTGTCATTCACTATTTTTCATCCACCGTCCGGAAATAAATATAAACCCACATTATACACCTATATATTTATTTCCTTTCAGACAAATTTGGTAAGGTTTATGTGTAATTGATAACAAATTTTAACAATGTAAACTATCAACACGATAATATCCTTGATCCGCCCATGATTACAAACAATGAAGACAACGTGTGTAGTGATACAAAGTGTTCTGGATCGGCAGTTCCAGATAGAATTTTGCAGTACTGAAAAAACGAGATCCGTCTACTTCAGGTGCGAGAAGGTAGAAATAAGAACCACTTGGACCAGTCACATACAACGGAACTACATGACAAAGATCAAAATAAAGAATAATTTTTTTTTGTCTATTTGAATGTAGTTCTGAAGCCAGGACAATGAATATACTGTTGCCAAATATGGTCTTTAACTCATCAACGCCTGAAAAACAATGGACTCTTCTGTAAATCAATGACTCAGGCCAGTCTAAATGTGTCTTTAGGGGTGAATGACTAAAATGTGTGTTTTATAAATTCACTTACCGTAACGCCACCCATACTATTTCGTACTTGCAAGGTAGTTTGCTGCAATATCTATTTCATTTGCACTATTGCGGTCTTATTTTAGCAGACGTACATGTATGCCGATAATTTTTCTCCACGCAAACAAAAACAAAATAAAACAAAAAATGAAATACCCTCCCTCAAATAATAAAAAGAAACAAAGAAAAAAAAAAAATGTCCTCAATATGAGACACTTGAATGGGATATTAGATTTATTTTTTCAATTTCTCCAAAATTTTGGAAACACATCTAAAGTAGTTATTTCATATAATATTATTACAGTTATTTCAGGGTATTTATATATTCACAGCACTGTCTGTTTACAGAATGATATCCTGTTTTTGTTTTATAATGTTTCGCATTTAAATTATCTTGTCTCACCGCATCTGCGGATTCATTTTATCAGTAACTGAAAGGTGATATATGTGTTAATTCTTGTGACGGATGTTTCAATGAGCTAGATCTTCATCAAGCATGGAATTGCTTTATTCTAGACTATATGGACAATGGAAGATTATGAAAATTAATTACGTTCGCAGGAGTAAGATATTTTATCTGCCTCTTTCACGTGCTCAGAACCAAAGCACATGATAATTTCATTGAGCTCACGAGATGGCATAACCATTGATTTAGAATCGTAAATTGTGCACTGAAATTTTCGTCACCATTTGTTTTCAGACATAAAAATTTCCTGCAATTTGGTATCATATTGCAAAATTTCATATTGAAACATCTTATTAAACTGAGCAAATATTCAGAACCATTGTCTAAGTAGAAAGCTGAGTCACGCATGAAGGCAAATTATGGTAAACCAAACTCTACCTTACGTAATGATTATTTCAACATGAAAACTGCAGTTGAGGTATCTGTCTCTGTTTGAGTGTCGTCTGCGATACTCTTTTACCGCGGAAATTATAACACACAGATCATGTCAACCGCCCTCACCACGAACTTCTTTAAGCAGTCTAATCATGTCTATACGATCTGGAGTTAATGCGGCTGTTTCGCTTTGTGTATTAATGGTTCTAGACGCAGGATTCAGAAAACGAATTAACGCTCACAGACGGAGAAATATAAATTAGCTCACAGTTGCCGTACTCCTTGGTTATTGTGAGATAAAATAAAAAACGACTTCCTTCTTTTTATATACAATAAATATCCTACTGTATGAGTTTAGCGGTGTCTTAAAATATCTTATATTCCGTGTAATAAAATACATAATTACAAAGTTACATGTATATATCTAAAAATTAAAATATTTTACAATACATATCTTTATTTTAGATTGAAGGGGAAAATAGAAAAAGTGTAAAATATATAGATATTAATCTATGTTAGTAATATCCATTTTGTCAGAAAACAATTCTAGACAGAGTGATGCGACGCATGTCATAAAGAATAATGTGAGCATATCATTACCATTTTGTTGATGAATCGACAATGTAAGTACACGAAACACGAAACTCACTTAGACAATTATTATTTTTTGATTTACAATAGATTTTTATAAAACATAATTAACTATTATGATAGAAAAGTATAAATCTTTAGGATGTCCAGGATACATGTAGAGATCTGGTGAAAATTGGACAAACACGGATTTCTGGAAATCAAGATGTGGGATCAGGTGTTATGGAGAAGTAAATATCCCCTGTTGACCGATCACATCCGCCGTGAGTCCATAGTCAAATTAAAATGAAATAAATGAGGAACAATTCTCGTTACAATTAGTTCATATGACTTAATAACCGCTATCAAACAGATAACTCAGTACTTCATTTACCGAAACAGAGTTAATGTTAATGTTAGGAAAACCTTCTAGTTCCGGGGGTCATTACTGGATATAGCTTCATGAAAAAGTCAGCAACGTAGTCGTAGTCTGCTCCCCTTATTGATCTTTTACCTGGGTAGTTATACAGATTCTACAATGAATGCTAGTCTGTTAGTTCATTTATAGATTTTGAAAAGACACGAGGGGTACCTCACAATCCAAGATTGCCGCCAACAGCCGACGCCATCCACGATAGCGACTGCGCGTCAGTTAAAAATGGCTGCCAAATTCAAGATGGCGCCCTCACCACCACTTGATCCCCGCGGATACGTTCCCATAATTTACATTTATAACTTGTTTTATTTCTTTTTTGTTGTTCCTTTTACGAGTTTTACTTCCGATCAACAACAGCTAGTAGAGAAGAACAAACGTTTAATCAACGTTGTATCAGAAGAACATACGTCTATCAGTCATAAGCTATGTAAGACTACCTTATATTCAATAGTACCTATTGTACGATGATCTCTTTTAAAGCTACGGTATTCAATACATTCATACCATCATAACTCGATAATAACATCTATATATTAATTAGAACATCAATTAGAGTGACATGGGAACTTTCCATATCTGGTGTTTCGTCAGATTTATTTTAGATAGAGGTCCTCGATCAATTGCTCGTCTATATGCATCTGTAATACAAATTAAATCTTTCACGCTTGACAGGGTGACTTTCAATATCTGGTGTTTATCGGATTTATTTTAGATAGAGATCCTCCAGCAATTGCTCGTCTATATGCATCTGTAATACGTCTTAAATATTTTAACGCTTGACCGCTCACAAAAGCGTAACTCGTTAATAACATCTATATATTAATTAGAACAACAATTCGTAATTACAGCACAAGGCACGATTCATTCATCCCGCAACGAAAATCAATAAATTATTTATTATACCTAGAATAACCTACATTGGACTTATGTACATGTATTTGAATTTGATAGCTATTTACCTACGCCTGATCATTCATACCAACGTAACTCATTATGGTTTTCTTTTGATTGGATGTACATATTGTAATATTATTAAAAGTTGAACAGAAACTAGTAGATTTTCAATTATTTCAATTTATAATTTGCTAATAGATCATTTCATTAGATTTTTTTCAATTCTTCCTCGGCAAGCTTGTAATACATAAGAGTTATTTGTTCTTGTATATGTGTTGTATGTATTTGGACTCAATAAAGCAGAGTGAGTACAAGGTTGGTGACAAAATGTGGTCAGATGTTATCATTTCAAATAATGTTCCTTCAAGTTTCTTCACAGTTGACTATAACTAAAAAAATTAAATTCCTCTCCGTTTCCGTTCCCGTTGTCTTTCGATTTCCTTGTTTTTCTTAATAGGATTATATCACATCACGTCAGTTATTCCCTATCACAAAAAAAAAAGAAAAAAGAAAAAAGTCGATGAATACGACATGTATTAAATTCAATGAAATAGCAATGATGAAAAACGCGATGGCCCAAGACGAACACAGAACGAAGAGTGCATTGACGGATAAACCGATGAGTGATAACGAAGAAAAGTGGGAAAAAAGTACAAGAAATATAGTGGTGAGAGGCTTATCCAAGACAAGGCTAACAAAATCCTGTTTGTTTTTTGATAATGTTTAATTAACTAACTGCAGTTTGGTTTATACAACCGCCTGAGAGTGATCTAACAACGCAAGTTATGGTAGAAAACTAGTTAAATTAATATGAGCGAATTAATTGACAAAAACTAGTTTTGGATTCCGGTTTGGAACTATATCGTTATGTTTGCATTTTTTAAAAAGGGGGGTTGTGGTTAGAAGTGGCTAGATCATAGCGCTATAAACCATGAAATATCTCATACCTCTGGTAAGCTAAGATTGTGAGAAAGGTTTTTGTGTTCTTGCAGAAGATAGAAGGTCTCTTTCCAGGTACATTGTAACTTGGTTCTCTCCTCCACCATATGACTGAAAAAGTGCTGAGTTTGGTCTAAAACATCATTAAAACAAACAAAATCAAGCATGTTAAAAATGGCTGGCCTATTGGATTTGGTATGAACTCCTGCATAAACCCGGTTTAGTGTATGTTTTATAGAATTTTATCTAATCTTTATTTATCAATAAAGCAAATTATGTCAAATCATTTTTTCACCTGTCTCATTTTGTACAGCAATGTTTACAAATAATTGTTGTCCGCACTTTGGTTAATAACAAGAAGAAATCTCTTGGATTTTGAATGATGACTAAGTATACAAAGGTAAGAAAATCTAACAAAAGTCATGCATATTTTGATTGTCAGTTTTTTGCATAATATTCACAGCACTGATTTAGCATTAACTCTACATTAACAGAGAAGATCCCCTAAGTTCGAGTACAGTGTGCATTACCTTCATATATTGAGGCAAGAGCATCGAATATTAAAACGTCTATTTTTACTACGTGAATACATCAACTTTGAGAGGAGCATCACCATAGTAATTACAATTCCAGTATTACAGCATTATGTGATACCAGAGTGTGCATTTTACCTTCCATGTATTATATTGGTCCATAAAATAGTGTAACTGGATCAGTATTCCATGTTCACTGTTCTAGAACTGGAATATTATTACAATTGTCCATAAAATAGAGAACTAATTTTTATTACAGCGCTTGAATTAGAGAAATGACAATTTTACAACTTTGGTATTACAGCATGTTCACTGTCAATAGAATAGAGAACTGGAAATTTTACAATTCCATTGGTATTACAGCATGTACACTGTCCATAAAATAGAGAACTGGAAATTTTACAATTCCATTGGTATTACAGCATGTTCACTGTCCATAAAATAGAGAACTGGAAATTTTACACTAATTCCATTGGTATTTTACACAGCATGGTTCACTGTCCATAAAATAGAGAACTGAGAAATTTTACAATTCCATTGGTATTATGCTAAGCATGATTTCTGACAATGTCCATATCAAAAGAATGGAGAACTGGTACAGCAATTTTACAAATAATTCCGTTGGTAATAACAAGAAGAAATCTCTTGGATGAATCACTGTCAAAGGTAAGAATAAAAGAACTGCATATTTTGAAGTTTTTTTGCATTACTTTAATTCCGTTGAGTGATACTGCAGCATGTACATCTCTACATTTCCATAATTCCTCAGTCATTATGTGACACCAGCAACTGTTTAAATTTGTACAAGATCAGTCCATGATTTGGTATTACAGCACTGCTGAAATACTGTCCATGTTCACTGATTAGAATAGAGAACTGGAAATTTTACAATTCCATTGGTATTACAGCATGTTCACTGTCCATAAAATAGAGAACTGGAAATTTTACAATTCCATTGGTATTACAGCATGTTCACTGTCCATAAAATAGAGAACTGAGAATTTTACAATTCCATTGGTATTACAGCATGTTCACTGTCCATAAAAAAGAGAACTGGAAATTTTACAATTCCGTTGGTATTACAGCATGTTCACTGTCAATAGAATAGAGAACTGGAAATTTTACAATTCCGTTGGTATTGCAGCATGTTCACTTTCCATAAAATAGAGAACTGGAAATTTTACAATTCCATTGGTATTACAGCATGCTTACTGTCCATAGATTAGAGAACTGACAATTTTACAATTCCATTGGTATTACAGCACGCTAACTGTCCAAAGATTAGAGAACTGGAAATTTTACAATTCCATTGGTTCACTGTCCATAAAATAGAGAACTGGAAATTTTACAATTCCATTGGTATTACAGCATGCTTACTGTCCAAAGATTAGAGAACTGACAATTTTACAATTCCATTGGTATTACAGCATGCTAACTGTCCAAATATTAGAGAACTGGAAATTTTACAATTCCATTGGTTCACTGTCCATAAAATAGAGAACTGGAAATTTTACAATTCCATTGGTATTACAGCATGCTAACTGTCCATAAAATAGAGAACTGGAAATTTTACAATTCCTATAGGAAAAACACCAGCTTTGTTTACAACATGGGCGCAGACATTTTGGACACCCAAAGTTGTGCGGAGGGTAAAATGAGCCCAGAGAGATCTGATTGGTCATTAAATGAAAAAATTAGTTTTGCCATTAATAAGTGAAATTAAGGTGATAAAAAAGATACATGAATATTGGTAGTACTTTGGAAATTATAGGGTTGACGGATGAAAATTGAAAGGGAGGGGTCATATGAGAATAGATATTTTCCTTTGGTGCGGAATACTACGAGTTGTAAACAAGTGAAAATTTGAAGTAGAAATGCAACGGCAACCTATACTTTTGATTGCATATTTTGTTATCAAAAATATTGATCTTTCAGCACAGGGTACTTATTTGACCCAGATTTAATAAACATGGGAGTGACAGTGACCTGAAGTTTTGTAAATTAGCATTGAGGCCTATGGGAAAATATTTGGTGGTGTCTGTCCATTGGTTCACTGTCCATAAAATATAGAACTGGAAATTTTACAATTCCATTGGTATTACAGCATGCTATCTGTCCATAGATTAGAGAACTGACAATTTTACAATTACATTGGTATATCAGCATGTCCACTGTCTGAGGAATGGAGAACTGAAAAATTTACAATTCTATTGGTATTACAGCATGGTCATCGTGTAACACAGAAATGACACAGATAAAATGCCATGTAGACTTACACAATATTAAATGTCTTTATAATGGAATCGTTTCTACTGCTATCCAAAGTAAATATATAAAACATCTCAGATACTAAAGTATAAATCTTTAGGATGTCCAGGACACAGATACAAATCCGACAAACGCGGACCTCTAAAAACCAAGAAATGGGATCAGGTGCCATGGAGGAGTAAGCATCCCCTGTCGACCGGTCACACCCGCCGTGAGTCCACGGTCAAGTCCAAATGAAATACGTGAGGAACGTCTCAACAATCACCAACGAAAAGGCAACTCAACATTCCACCCAGTGAAACAGAGTAATCGCAAACAAGTATATTATACCGACCGTAAAATTTGCGGAACGTTGACATCAAACGCGGTTGGAAGTAAAATGAAGAAATACCCATGGATATTCAAAACTCCAAGTCCACAGAACACAACAAATCAGATACAACTCTCAACACGAAAAAACATTTGTGAATCCCAAACGGGATAGGACCAATCACAGCATGTTAATCGTAAAATGTACAAAAAGAGAACTGCATAAATTACTACTCCATATAGACTTTCAGCATGTTTATTGTCTGTAAAAATTTAAAAACTGTTTAACTTACATTGGCATGTATGGCTTCTGAATAGTCATCATACATATAATAAAAACTGCTTAAGCAGCTACGCTAAATAGAACTTCAGAATGACCATCGTCTGCAGAATAAAGTACTTCGAGTTATTATGCAAAGTAAAAATTAATAAATCCCAAGGGATAATCGAAACTCCAAGTCCATTAAAGTACGACAAGTTATATATTCAAATGGTATAATCATGAAGAACAATTGCGAATCCCAAACGGGATGGGACCAGGTACCCGGGAGGAGTCAGTGTCCAATGTTAGCATGTCACAACCGTGGAAAATGTTACCTGGAAACCTCTGTAATTCGGTGAAAAGGTCGAGTTCTGTGAAAAGGTCAAGCTCGGTCAAGAGGTCAAGCTCGGTTAAAAAGGTCATCAGTTAGCTTTAGATATGATTGGGGAAAAGGAATCACTGTATATGGTCGTGCCCCAGAATATTATCTAACCTACACGAGAGGGTGATTTCTTATTGTTTAACAAGATCCCCGTATCGACCATAAAACTTCTTTAGTGACGATTTCAAGCGTTCAACAACGTAACCCTGTGTGCGTAGTTTATTGGCGAGTCGTTTGGCTCTCAGAATAAAACATTCATATGAGCATGCCCTTTTGTGTAATAAGGAACTGTTTAAATTATATAAAATAGAACTTCGGAACTTGGTTAAATAATATTGTAGACAGAAATTATTAATTTGGTGCTGGTATATCTCTACTCTAGAAACGTTACTGATTTCGAATAACATTTCTTGATTGTTTGTTTGTTTGTTTGTTTATTGTTGTTTAACGTCCCACTCAAGAATCCTTCATTTATATGGAGACGTCACCAAATGCCGGTGAAGGGCTTCAAAATTTGGCCTATGCTCGGCACTTACGGCCAAAAAATTGAGGGTCTTTTAACGTGCCGACACCTACTGCGACACGGGATCTCGATTTTTACTTTCTCATCCGAAGGAAAGGAAACCAACTTGCCGCTCCGCCTCGAGCCAATACAGCTGACCTCGACCCAATACGACTGTACTCGGACATATTACAGGTTCAGTATGAAAACACCCATTTAATAACACTATAGTAATAAAATAAGTTAAAATGATCGTATTTGTGGTATTTGAAAATTGCATTTTAAATGTACTGTGGGCAAATATCTAAGCGTTCAATAGATTATTTTAATTGACATTATACATTTAAGTTACAGTATTATCTTGACAGCTAGAACAGTATAACCCCGTTCAATCAGAGATTTTAGAAACATCGGTATATTCGCTGTTACATAAGTCCGTGACACAATGAGTTTGACTATGTAGAGACTAAATTGTGTATTATTAGAATTGTGACTTTGTCCGGAATGTGCTATAAGAAATATTTCCGGATTCTCAGTAATCCGTCAAATATCAGTATAGTATGATAGCTCTGCATCTGTATTAACATTGATCGGCCGTGACAATGGAGAGAAATTAAATCTCACCTGTAATTAACGTCAAATATCCTTCTCACTTCAATGTTGAGCTGTATAATTATCAGGTAAAGATAGCACACCGGGGCAATAACACTTAAAGTTAAAAGTGAATGCGAACAAGAACAACTCGACGAGCCTCTTATTTGCGGCTCAGTGTTGGTAAAAGTCGACCAAACATTGTCACACCGGGTGGCACAGGTGTGGGCGCTTAACCTGTAGTTTAAAATTTTAAAGAGCTTTTTACAACATCATAAGAAATGGAACTTGATTATACACGTATAATTAATCGGGTTTCACTTCATTTTGTGGTCTTCAATTATATATTGATAAGATTTTACTGTCTTCTGATAATCTTAGAGTTCGAATCATAAATGTTTGTCACCAGTTCGGGTCAATAAGATGTCTTTAAAATCATGGTGATAATAAGGAAGAGAAATTTATGAAGCTCGATAGAGAGGAAAATAGGTTCTATTTGTACAGGATCAATTAAAGTTTTGGTCATTTTCATTAGGGACATTGATAGAAATTAAACACGAAGGTAATGTACGGGGTTAGAACTATGACAAATCACACACACACACACACACACACACTATAAACTTCTTGCGCACAAAATTAAACTATCCTTGCGCTCAAATGTCCATCGCCACAACATTGAAAATCGGTAATATGTATTGTTTTGGATATTATCAGTACACAGGCAGTAGGTAGGTAGGTACGTAGGTAGGTAGGTAGATAAATAGGTTGAAAGAAAAATAAATAGATCAAGTGACCTTGGTTGAGTTGTAGTTGTTGGTAATAAATTGCAATTATACGCCATACAATAATTTCAAAACACCACGCGTTCTCCACTTCCATATTTATTATACTGTAGTCATGTGCTCACTTTTGATTTTTAGTAGTCATGTGTTCACTTTTGAATTTATCTTCAATATTAAAAGTAAGCAAATGACACTATTTAAACGGCGGCATTAGCTGATTGGCAATATTTTTATTTTCTTTTGTTACTATTTACATTGATATACAATTCCTATATATCTTATGAAAATTGCTTGAGAAACCCAGGTTTGGAACTTTTTTTCAATTGCAATTAATTAACTCAACATTACTATTTGTATATATGTATGAATGCCACACAGGTCTTATTTTCACATAATGTATAGGAAAACAATATTTGTATGCCTTTGTGTATTTCATATTTGTTATAATACATCAAGCACAAGTAGTACAAATAGAAAAAACTCGAAATATTATTTTGGCAAATACAGTGAAAGCCCCTTTTAATAAAATATATAATATAATTATTATGTATTTATAGATCTTACAAAACAATTATATATATATATATATATATATATATATATCTATATATCTGTGTGTGTGTGTGTGTGTTTGTGTGTGTGTGTGTGTGTGTGAACTCCGGGGTAAACATGGGTCAAAATATTTTTTTCTAGATATAAACGATGTACTTTGTTTGGCTGCATTCACATATCTATAGCTTGTTGCACTAGAATGTCTTATTTCCTTGCATACAGATGTCAACTTTCCTCGCGTTAAAATATCCACTATCATCGAGTTCAAATGTCTATCGCCGCCAAACCCGAAATCGATAATATGCATAATTTTGAACAATATTAACAATTATGATAATAGTAACAAGGATAAAAAAATATTCATTCGCGCGCGTGCGCGTAGAAAGATGGGAATAGATTGGATAAAAATATCTATAATATGGTTAGTCCCATCATGGAGCTTTCATCAACTATGAAAAATCTGAAATTGAGAGAAGAGGCGGTGTCTGAGGGTACACAGCTAAACTGTCACGAGTCTAGCTGGTTGAGAAATATTTGAACGTGATTATAATTATCACATCAAGTTTAAAAAGCGCGAAATGTTGCCGCATATCAAGTATCCCTATTGCGTGATGGACTCTCGTTGTGTGGGTACATTTCGGAATTTTCTAAAACGCAGAATCCCCAACTAATGGCGATAAAGTCTTATTAAATCCATCACTTTTCACAAACCCATTCTGACATGAAATACATAAACTTTTCGAATCAAGTGACAAAACGTTTGCCATAATGAACAAAGCGACGATTTTTTTAGAAAACCCAGGTGGGCGCATACGACCAGAGTTTCGTTAACTCACTGTGTTTGAAACATATTAAGATTCTAAATTTTGGTAACCCTAGCAAGATATAAAACTCATCTTCAAAGACGAAACCGCAATAAACACCTGCTTTAAAAATAAGTCGAATGTCGATATAAAGGTTTTCAGACCAGTGTTGCACGGATCCATAACACGATTTTGTCATTACGGAAGAATAACATACGCACTTATGAAGAGTATCCGATTATTAAATCTTCTGATAAGGAGTCGAATAACAAAATTTAATTCCTTTCCTAAGCATGTTGAAATATACCTATTATTTTACAAAGTAGCAATATAGCGATGGTCATTTTTTTTTACAAGCATAGGTGTTTTCAGGTTATTTTGGGAACCTCACTCGTGCCGATGGATTATTTCTCCCCACCCTAACTATGGTAGGTCCTGAAATACCAGGTACTGATGTACCTCGGAGACTCATCATTTCTTTCTATCCTATCTATGGAGGTACCGAAATATCAGTTACTGGTATACATCGGGTACTCATCATTTATCCCCACACTATGTAGGTACCAAAATACCAGGTATTGGTATACCTCGGGAATCCATCATTTCTCCCGATTCTATCTATGGAAGTACCGAAATTCCAGGTATTTGCTATACCTTGGAGACTCATCATTTCTTTCCACCCTATCTATGTAGGTATCGAAATACCAGGTACTGGTATACCTCGGGTACTAATCATTTCTCACCATCCTAACTATGTTGGTACCGAAATACCAGGTACTGATATACCTCGGGTACTCATCATTTCTCCCCACTCTATCTATGAAGGTACCGAAATACCAGTAACTGGTATACCTCGGGTACTCATCATTTCTCTCCACCCTATCTATGAAGGTACCGAAATACCAGTAACTGGTATACCTCGGGAACTCATCATTTCTCCCCACTCTATCTATGAAGGTACCGAAATACCAGTAACTGGTATACCTCGGGTACTCATCATTTCTCACCACTCTATCTATGAAGGTACCGAAGTACCAGGTACTGGTATACCTCGGGTACTCATTAGTTCTACCCGTCCTATCTATGCAGGTACCGAAATACCAGTAACTGGTATACCTCGGGTACTCATCATTTCTAACCACTCTATCTATGAAGGTACCGAAGTACCAGGTACTGGTATACCTCGGGTACTCATTAGTTCTACCCGTCCTATCTATGCAGGGAACCACGTTCGGTTTCTCAGTGGTGACACAGCTTGCCTTGCAACCAGGAGAACATAGGTTCATCAGGACTTCCACCTTTTTTCACAATTAATATAGATATTATAATCATAATAATAAATATTATTAACACAATACAATGCTCAAGACGATTGTTTCTGTCAATTAAACTTCATTAGTTGAGCTACAATTGTAAATAAATTTTCTAAAGAGAAAGTGGTATCAAACAAGGCCAAATAATATACCTAAACATATAGCCAAAATCCGTCTAAGAGTAACCACTGTAAAAAGATGGCTATCTTAGCTGCTTTAGAAGAATTTAGAATTTTAAATGTTCTATTAGTGCCAAATATTAAAGAAATTATTAACATAATACCAAAGTCATAATGCTCAAGACGATCGTTTCTGTCAATTAGACTTCATTAGCTGAGCTACGAAGAGAATCGCTTTGTCTAAAGACACATTCACCAAGATGAAGTTCATCTTTACCAGCAGAAATATAAGACTCAGCACCAAAATCAACACTCTGAAAGCCTACATATATTCCATCCTTCTGTACGGATGTGAATGCTGGACGCTGACAAAAGACCTCGAAAGAAGACTTGAAGCAGCAGAAATGTGGTATATCAGAAGAATTATGAGAATATCATGGACTGAAAAGAAGTCAAACGAAGAAGTAATGGAAATGGCCGGGTACAAAAGATCCCTACTAAAAACCATCAGAAAAAGACAACTACAATTTTTTGGGCACATAAACAGAGCTGATGGAATAGAAAAGAAAATATTGTGTGGAAAGATTTGTGGTACCAAAGGCAGAGGAAGACAACGCACAAAATACACAGACAGTCTGAATAGCTACGCAACGAGGAAAGAACCCTCCAACAATGAACTCATCAGGAGAACTGACAACAGAGAGGAATGGAAGGCTATGATCGCCGATGTCTGCACATGAAGAAGAAGAAGAAGCTGAGCTACAATTTTAAATAGATTTTCTAAAGAGAAAGTGGTATCAGACAAGGCTAGATAACATATCTAAACGTATAGCCAAAATCAAAATCCGTTAAAGAGTAACCACTGTAAAAAGATGGCTATCTTAGCTTTAGAAGAATTTAGAATTTTAAATGGTGCTATCAGTGCCAAATATAACTTTAGTGTAAGATTATCAGCTGGTACCGAAATACCGGCTAATAATCTTATACTAATAAGATATGATTTTGCAAATACGACAAACCAATACTGAGGACGATCATATCTGTAAATAAGACTCCACCAGTTGAGCTCCAGTTTAATATATTTAAAAGAGCTCTGAAACTGAAAGTGGTACCATACAAGGCCAAAGAAATAACGTAAATGTTTTCCCTAATTCGTCTAAGAGTCTTAGCTTTTGGGGACTAGAGAACTAAAACGGGGTAGCCATTCGAAATTTCCCTTTACTATGGAATAATCAGCTGGTACCGAAATACTAAATGCACTGGGATCATGTATACCATGGGGACTCAAATGGTCCACCAACAGTGACAATGACTCAGTGGTTGTAAATATTATAAACATAATACCAAAATTATAAATTTGTAGAAATTAAATAACTACATTAGAGCAAGGAACTGAAACATTTCATTAGTTGCAAATAAGTTCAATTTATCGACCATAAAATTTGCGAAATGTTAACTTTATAAAAAGTCTAATGGTAACAATTCAATACCGAGTGTTTTGATTCCTAATCACCACCGACAAAGGTCTTTTTATTACTTTTAATAGATGAAAGTCTAGGTTTTTGAGATTTTTAAGCATTAACCTAGTTTAAATATAGCTGATGTATTAAGATGCTAGAATTTTGTATTTTTGTTTCATTGGTTTCTTTTTATATTGTAAAAGAATATGAACGCCTGTACGATATTTCGGATAATTATAACCTGAATACGATATTTGATATGGTTATGCTATTTAAAGCTGCAGTATCGTTCCTTGCGCACCGTGACAATAGACCAATTTTGCTATTTCAAATTATGTCTTTTCAGATATACTCCAACTAACCACACACCGTCTCTTATGTGACTTCAAGGGAATAGTTGTATTTCATCACTGAACATTTCAATGCTGTTGTGTAAAAACAACCTGGTCTGCGTCATATGAGTAACATTTTTGTACCCCCCCCCCACCCCCCCCACCCCCCCCCCCCCCCCCCCCACCCCCCCCCCCGCCAGCCCCCCCACCCCCCCCCCCCCCCCCGTAAGAAAATATTGTATGTAACAAAACTACTTTTTAAAGTAGAGAAAAATAAATAATTATATTCATTATAAGTAAATAATTATATAAATTATCAATTTATTACAAAAAATTACACATGTGCTTTGATAATTTAAAGGACCATTTTATACCCTTTAGAAAGAACACATGTCAGAAAAAAGGAGCAGCATCTGCAGTTTCAGTACCGATCTTGAATTTGGATTATAAATAATTTAGTTGTAATATATCTGCGTGATACGTTTTCGTTGGCATAGGTTTGAAGGTGGGTTTTCATTAGTCAAGTAGACTGGACCAGGATAGAAAATATGTTTCATTTCATTTCCCAGTTGTAGGAAAATCATGATTTACTTATTAGTTATTGAATTTAAGATATGCCTACATCCGAATTGGTTTTGCTTTCTTTCTTTAGGGGGATACTTAATGGAAACATATCTACACTTGTATTTTACTAATCAATAATTTATTATCAACATGCCTCGGCATGACCGTCTTGCTCAAAATTTGAAACTTCAACTCCACTTGAGCTAATACTAAAATCTGATTGGCTAAGCAGTGTTAAGAATGTACTCGGAAAAGAATGTTTTTAAATTTTAAGCACGTTGTTCCTTATGTTTACATTTTCTGTTGTTTGCTAGAATTGGTTTGATTTAACGAGGTGCGTGACTCAACTCGTACATCTGATGTCCAGTGTGTGTGTGTGTGTGTGTGTGTGTGTGTGTGTGTGTGTATGTGTGTGTGTGTGTGTGTGTGTGTGTGTGTGTGTATGTGTGTGTGTCTTTCTTGAGTGCTCGTATCCCCAACGACTTTATAAGTGTCACTGCACTTGTACAATCCGGTGGAAAGGAGATGAAAACTGACATCTGAAAATCTGGCATGATTGGGATTCAAACCAGGATCTTTTTGTTGCACTTCTGGTGCTCTGTCAACAGAACTTGTATATTCTCATGTTTACATTTGCCGAATTTGGTAGTTTGATCTGCTCATGTGTTAGATGATCACGTGATGTCAGCAGCACCCGTAAAAGATTTTACCGTGGGTCAAATTAAGACTTGAAGATCCTTACAATGTATGTACATTGAAAATGTTAATAGATCGTTTAACACCGAAATAGCGTAGGGGGCAACAGAATTACTTTAATTTCACGAATAATATCTTATCGAAATTCTGATCTGATCACGAGTAATGGAGCTACTACCAGCATTTCAATAACTACCTCTGTTGATGGTTAACTTCTTGAATATGATAGCCTCAATTATATTCGTTATTAATAATTGTTCCATTAAACATTCATTGATTATTCATATAACAAGTGACCAACAATTCTCAGAGCAATCTGGCTGAGATAATCTGATCAAATTTAACTCAGATTTCAGATGAAATTATTAAGATAATCACGACGTGAAAATACTACAAGAAATAAAGCTATATAATTATTTAATTATAACGATATCAACAAAACGGTATGAAATTAATGATTAAGAAATGACACTTTGGAATATAAGCATTTATTGACTCATAGATATCATTAACCAGGTATGGTAAAACGTAAAAAGGGGCATAACTGAACTGGGAACGAGTAGGACTTATTGTTCCTATTTGGTGTATTACTATATTTCAAGATGCGTGATAGAATAAATTTGAAAGCATATTGTCTCTCAATATCGTACTTTCCACAATGGAAAACAGATGGATATCGATGTAAAATAGAATGAAATAATGTTTCCGTGTTGAAAAAAAAATTGCGTTTAGTTTTTTCTGAGGTTATTCTGCCAGTGGAATTTAATTAATTATGCACTGTTTTAGATTCCGAAGACGTTACTGATTGGCTAACGGCCGAGTCATTATAGACAACAACCTAGATTCTTTCCATGGGTGCTGGGGTATGTAGGGACTGTAATATATATATATTTTTTAAATCCAGCCAAGTTTAAAACCGGTCAAGTTTAATTTGGTGTTGTGATTATATATATATACATACATACATATATATATATATATATATATATATATATATATATATATATATATATATATATATATATATATATATATATATATAATCCTGAATTTACCTTACTTAAAACCAAACCATGATTTTGATACGCTGAACGACAATATGTCTTTAATATCTGATTTAACAGAGCAATAAAGAATTTGTACATTAGTAAAATTTGAAGTACTTTGTCAATTATTACGTTTCTGTGAGCTACAAAATGATTTCGCACTTTCTATCATAATTTTAACTGTTCTTTCGTATCAAACTTACCATGGTTTGATATTTCTAACAAATGTTCGAGATGAACAAGAGGCAACAGGTTTAAAGTGAATATAATTAACTACATGTATATGTTTCTTTCTTCTCTCACTCTTACTCACCTTTTCTCACTTTCCTTCAGATACATATATGCAATTTTCTTGCTATTTCAAAATAGAAATTTTTATTAGAATTGTTTAAAGTAGTAAAATTTTAAGTAATGTCGTTGTGCTTTTATGGCATCAATTTCTTCCCAGTGTTGTTGGTATAAATATTGAAACTGATATAATAATATTGACATTGTTTTCAGAAAACATTCTATTGTTATTGTTAATAACCTTTGTAGTCAGTTAACTATTAATTTCAAATTTAAATAATTTTATACTTAATCTAATCAAATTTGCACCAGAGCTACCTGAACATGGCATTTTAAAATTTGGTAGAGAAAAATAAATTGCACCAGGTGTTTATTGCCTTTCCTTTTTCTAACTGACATTAATATCAAAGTTTGAATTACAGCTTTAAAAGTTGATAACAATTAATACTGAGTAAAACCGTGTTTCAGAGTTTCGATGTGCCCACCTGTGCTCTTCACTTCAGTAGTTACCTTTGTCGAGGCAGCGCTAAACCTCATGGGTTCGGATGCTGTTAGCGTGTACATTTCACGTCAGTTACTATACCCTGCATATGCGATGTTTTAATTGGAGTACAATGCTATTAATCTAGCAAGTGATATCGACACTGATATGGATATATGGGTATGTAAAAATAGGAGATCACGCAAACATGACAAAGAAGATTTCTTTCTCTAATCCATGGAGAAGAAAATACTTTGGCTGATACATATCTCGATCTCAATTTTTTTTTTCAAATAGGAGTTGGGGAATACATAATTATTAAACGAGGACAAAATCCAATATATCATTTTATATATCAATGTCAGTAAACTTAAGTCAAATTTTATCTGTGTTTTTTTTATCTTATTCAATATCCTCATAACATCATACATTTGTCATTTTCCTATGTTTGAATAAAGTAAACCAACAATTAAACGCTTTTTGCATAGATTTAAAAGACGCCATCACATCCGTTTCTGTGGTTTCTATGTAAATTTTTGGAACTCGTGTTTACAAAAAAAAAAAAAAAAAACCAAGAATTTAGATCAACGCAATTAACACCTTCAGTGTATTTTCCGTTGTCCTAATAATTCCATGTCAAATGCGCAAAAGACACTCCCATGCGGAAGATCAATAAAATCATCTTTCGGTTTTATATCATTCTACTACTACTACTCTATATTTTTATCATTCTACAACAACAACAACAACTACTACTACTACTACTACTACTACTACTACTACTACTACTACTACTACTACTACTACTACTACTACTGCTACTACGACTACTATTACTACTACTTCGACTACTACTACTACTACTACTACTACTACTACTATTACTTCTACTACTATTACTACTACTTCGACTACTATTACTCCTCCTCCTCCTCCTCCTCCTACTACTACTACTACTAATAATAATAATAATACTAATACTGCTATTTCTACTACTACTACTACTTCTACATCTACTACTGCTGCTACTTCTACTACTACTACTACTACTACTACAACTACTACTACTACTCCTCCTCCTCCTCCTCCTCCTCCTCCTCCTACTACTACTACTACCACCTCTACTACTAGCCCTATATATAAAAATATTGATAATGAAAATAATAATAATAATAATAATAATAATAATAATAATAATAATAATAATGATAATCAAAACAAATTAATGAATAGTTAATATATGATTAAATGATAATTATAAAATGAATTCTGCACGTTTGTTGTTTTGATTAATAATAATAATAATAATAATAATAATAATAATAATGATAAATAATAATAATAAAAATAAAAATAATAATAATAACAATAATAGTAACGAAAAAAAGTATTTCTAGTATTTTGTAAGGAGTAATTCTTAAAGGTCCACAATTTTGTATTTTCTTTCATTTTCGACGATATACATGTGAAAATGTGGATTTCATTTCTCCCGTGTTATGGGTTAATACCGGAATAACAGTGCAACATGAATGAGCCATAGCTTAGGATATCAACTAACCATTATACTTGTGTATATCTTGTAAGTGTATTGTAATAAAGATCGGCGGGACCATATTCCCTCTGCATATTCCAAAGGAGAAACATTTTCCTCATCGCATATCAGACTGCTTGATATGCCAAAAAGTATTTAAAGTTTAATCTTTTGCAAACAATCTAATATGTGTGGCTTGTGTAAGTCCAACCTTCCGTCTAAATTTAAACATATTGTTCTGCCGTACTTTCAGGTTAGGTAATAGTATACATGTATATATCAATCATATGCGTGTCTGAGAGAGAGAGAGAGTAAAACAGAGAGAGAGAGAGAGAGAGAGAGAGAGAGAGAGAGAGAGAGAGAGAGAGAGAGAGAGAGAGAGAGAGAGAGAGAGAGAGAGAGAGAGAGAGAGAGACGCGGTTTAATAAAATAATGTCTGGATTGTCCGGATAATCATGTTTAAATTGTAGTTTTGAAAACATGTCCAAAATTCATGCTTGCCCAGAACGTAAGAAGTATTCATTTGGTTGTACCTATCTATTATTTAACGCTATAAATGTAATAAAATTTATACATAATGGTTAATATTAAATATTTCCAGTATGTTAACGTTTATTGTCACACTTCAGGTATTTTAGAAATCTTATACAGACAAGGGAAAGAAAACCATGTAGACCCAAAGTCACATGATGCAGGATAGTAACAAATGTCCCGAAGAAATTGGCATGCCCTGGAGATTGATAAACCAAATGGAGAAATGCAATGTGGCATTATGTCCCACCAGTGACGAAGAGGATAATGCAGTAAGTTTCTTATTGTAGAATACAAAGAAGTATCAATGGATAATGGAAAATCCAAGTCCATTGGAATACGACAAATTAGATATATAAATGGTCCCAACATGGAGAGCAATTCCGAATCCCAGACGGGATGGGACCAGGTATCCGGAAGGAATCGATGTCCTCTGTTAGCATGTCACATCCGTCGCGAATGCTGCATGGAAACCTGTCGAGTTCGGTGAAAAGCCCAAGTAGTGAAATTAAATGTCTTACAGAATTTAAAACAAACAAAATTTCTGGTGAATTGTCATTTTAATGCGCTGATACAGATCAAAGAAATGTATATATCATTGACACCATAAGGTGACAGTTGTAATAAGATTTTTGTAAATTTCAAACGACATATTCATATAACAAATCAGTGTCAAGTGTTTCGTGACATCTATTCAGGGATGGAAATAATGATAATTTCATAGTTTGTAAAAAGAAAGTATTTTAATAAACCCACCAATCCGTTCATTCATTTATGCATCCATCCAAGCATCCATCCATAGTTTCGTACAAACATACATGCTTACAAAATATATATACTGGCAAGAGAACATAAAGTGGAATAAATAAGAAATAATGTACCACTGTTATACATTTACAATAACAATAATTAAATTTCACGACAGTCATTCAGAACTAACATCAATTTCATCGTCTGTTGAAATGGACATGTCAACGTCACTCCCGCTGTCAGTACTGTTTTTGCTATCATTTGGATTTGTTTGACCTTCGCTTTCGAAGTTTTGACGGAAATGAACTTTCCTATGTCTCTCCAGATTGCTCTTGTGGCTTGTAGCGTAATCACAGATATGACACGTGAAATCTTTTTGTCCATTATGAACCGACAGATGGCGTTTTAGCAACGCTTTTCTGCAAAATCTCCTACCGCAATATAAACAAGTGTATCCGTGATAATGAAATATCATTGAATGTTCTCTAAGAGACGCTTTCGTGTTAAACAGAATTCCGCAGCATTCCAACATTTTTGAGCAAGTTTGATGCATTGTTAACATGTGTCGCTTAAGATTGTTCCTTCTGTCTGTTGTGTATCGGCACTGTGGACAAGGAAATACTTTCCTTCCTGTTACGTACTGATTCTCTTTCTGAAGAGTATAAACAACCGGAGATACTAATGGTGAAATTGGATATAATGGCGGGCAGTTTTGCAGACGATCTTTCTTTGTTGTATCAGACATTTTGTTATTGACGGACATTTTCGTACAGTCTTCGTACATTCCTTTAAGAAAGGGATCTTGATGATAAAAGTTTCCGGCGGCGTAACAGCCGAGATGTTTTCTAAGTGCATCAGGGTAGCTGATTTGTTCTTTACTAGCGTATATCACAGGGGGTGATATCTTTTCCGGAATGTCTTTTTTCCATGGTTGAAAGAACTGATTTGGTGAATCGGATTTTGGATTGATGGTAGCAACAGATTTTCCATATACTGGTATAGGTCTGAAAATAAAACATGCATAAAGTATAAAAATCAACATGACTTTGTATTCACATTTGATACAAAAATATATAATAATAAATATGCTGATGTTGAATTTATCTTATGGACAATGCTTTAATATAGAATTAATAAACAAATGATAAAATGCCAAACAAACTTGGTGATGATCAAAATGATAATAATAGAAATAGTAAACAAAATAACCTTTACAACAATGAGTGGAATGCTTAGTTTTCAGCATTGTATTAATTGCCTGTCACGTGACTTTATTTTGGTAGGGCTCTCTTACTTCCGGTCATGCCTAACGATCAAAGTAAAGTTCGGAAGACTAAAATCGGAAGCAAATATCAAACTCGTTTGATAGTTTGCAACGATGCAAGAAGTCTGTTCACTACTACTACTACTACTACTACTACTACTACTTCTACTACTACTACTACTGTTACTGCTACTACTACTACTACTATTACTATTATTACTACTACTACTACTACTACTACTACTACTACTGCTACTACCACTACTACGACTATTACTACGACTACTACTACTACTACTTCTACTTCTACTACTACTACTACTGCTACTACCACTACTACTACTACTACTACTACTACTACTACTACTACTACTACTACTACTACCACTACTACTACAACAACGACTGCTACTACCACTACTATTACTACTACCAATTGTGGTATAATAACATTGATGATGATAAAATAATAGCCATCATCATCAAGAACAAGAACAAGAAAATATTTGGTGGTGAAAAGTAAAAAAATAATTAGGTTGCTATCTAGATTTGATCCATTTACTAAACCTCAATTCATATGTTAAATGGTTCAGGTATATTCTTGTTTTCAAAAACAGAAATTTAAATGCAATGATAAAAATAGCAATTGTAAGATATTTTCTTCGATGAATAATCTACAAAGATGAATCTGTATTTTCACAGCGAAATATATGATAAGATAAAATCAATGATACAAACAATAAAACCGATATGAAAAAAAAATGATGTCTTGATGTTCAGAGACAAATCATGTTTTATTATCGTAAATTATTTCTTAGCAATTTCTTACACATTAACTGGATATTAAAAATGGGAATGTAGTGAGGCAAAAATGAGAGTTATGTTATCAGAAGTATATTAAGCTTAATTTAGCAGACCGACAGCATCAGATATAATCTGTTTTTATGTCTTACTTTATTGACGTTGGTCTTTGTTATTGTGTGTCGATAAATCAGCAATTTGTCAAGATGTGGAGAAATATGTATTATTAAGTCCAATATCCTTCAAATATTTGATTTGGAAATTTCTGAACGTAAATTATTCCGATGTTGTTGGCAAAAGATGAATAATTATCCAATTTATCTGAAAATGGTTATTGTTGTTTTCCTTATTCATCAAAGCTGATTTCTTTCTGAATCCATATCAGCAGCATGATACGGAAAATACTTATTGAAGTCGTTAATTCGAAAAAGAATATTGAAAGAGAGACAGATGGTTATGCTTAATAAATAGGACAATGGCATAGTATCTATAAACTGGACTCATAACAATGTAAGTTGACTACAATGCATGGGACTTTAGATAATACCAATTAATCAATTATATATATATATATATATATATATATATATATATATATATATATATATATATATATATATATATATATATATATATATCTTCAGCAATTACCACAATATCAGACAACAACGATAAGTTCTGAATATGACATAAACATCAACAAAAATAAAAATAATAATAATAATAATAATAATAATAATAATAATAATAATAATAATAATAATTTTAGTAATAATACTCATCATCATTATCATCATCATCATCATCATCATCATCATCATCAACATCATCATTATTTTGCGAGTGTTAATGTTTTATTATTATTATTATTATTATTATTATTATTATTATTATTATTATTATTATTATTATTATTTTATTATTATTATTATTGCTATCATTATTTCTTGATTATTTTTATCATTTTCATTACTATTACTCATTGTCTCTGCTAAAATCAAATCAAAACAGCAATTTCTGTATTGTTATTATTCTATTACTCATTTTCTGTGCTCATATCAAATCAAACCAGCAATTCCTGTATTGTTAGTATACTCACAAGTATATTTCTTTATCTTTTTATTTAAGAACTTCAAACAAACGTTAAAATAAAACTAACACATTTATATTACCGAGTATCAATCCAGCATGGCAATATGACTGGAATCGTTACATGATTTCAATACTAAAATTCGTCCTTTTATGTCGAGGTTCAATATGCTATCGCTTAACATTGATTTGCCTTTAATTATGAGGCCAGCAAAATGCTATCTTTCCTTACAGCCTACAGAAAAGATATAAACAACGGCAAAAGTGCTGCAGCATTAGTTACTGATGCCAAAGTGTCAGGCGGGTGTGGGATGAGATTAGGTCATACAAAAAAATGAATTACAAAATTTTACTTTGCAAAACATAACTGTGCAAATGTCAAAAGTAGCTGTTTCAAGTTTGATATCTCTAGTTCAAGAGTGGGCTCAGTGGCAGAGCCCGCTGGAAATTAAGCTGAATTTTGTGAGAAAGTTTGCCAGTCTACATGGTCGGTGGTCTCTTCCCGGGTACATTTTAACCAACCGGGTTCTCTCCCCACCGATAAAAGCTGGCCGCCACCATATCACTGAAAAATTCAAATTCAAGTCCAAGACAAAAAAGTTAATAACAATTCATGCTAAATATTGCAAATCTATATGTATATAATTGGGTCTAACAACTATATGCTTATTTGAAATAGAGATATTCTAGAATAAGATTGGTGACAGTTGTGAATAGGATATTTAATATATAAACAACAGCTTTTACAGTATTTACAATAACTTAAAGTTATGACAAGAAATCTTAAACAACGTATCTAGAACATTTTTCCATTGTGAAAAAAGTATAGAATGTACAATGTTTAGTATCCCGTATAATAAGCGAATGGTATCTAAGCTATTATGGTGACATTGGATAAGGGTATCATACGCTTATACAGGTTTGTCGGGATTTCATCTATTTTGTAAATATTATACCAAGGTCCTTAATTTTATACTTCTTTTTAACTTGTCACTGAAATTGCAATGAATATAACAAGATGTAAATGATTTTATTTCTTTTTCGAAAACTGTGATATAATGTTCAAATTCTAAACTCCCCAAAACCTAAGATAGTCATCTTTTTGTAGATGGATTTAGGAAAGCATATAAGTTTAACATTTGGCCTTGTATAATACTATTTTTGTTTTGAAACTACATGTATACATTTATTTCAAAATCGATTTCAATTGGTGAAGTCTTATTAAACGAAATGTTGGTCTTGATCATTTGTTTCAGTCTTTTCAATACTATATGTTCACCTACATTTTAAATACGTATGTATGAAATTATCATCCAATAAAACCCAAGTGTAACTAAATTGTTTTTGAGAATAATCTGACCACAAGTTATGGTCAAGTTCGACTTTGACCAATGACTATAAATATTCTTTACAATGGCCAATGCTCATATATATCTATAAGAGGAAACCGTGTACTTTCTTTCTATCATGACATTTTATACATTCTATTTATAAAGTCAAGGATACTATATGCAATGTGATATGTACTAGCTGATTGTACTAATTTATTCATCCTATTCAGAATCCATCGTATTTTTAATTCATTAATTATATCTGTGCAATGTTTGGTGCACATTTATTTGTTCTTTCAAGGTAACCATGGTAGCACGTGCACTGTGCTAAGTTAAAAGCTAATTTATTCATTCTTTCTAGATATCACCATGGGTAGCATTGTGCAGCATTCCGTGCTGCTGTATCATCCACACTTGAAGTATCCATAATAAACATAAAAACAGAGATACCCATTAAGAATTATTGTGATATGTACTGGTGTACTAATGATATGGACGTAATGGTGATACTTTATAATATCGGGAACGAGTCTGTTGTTCAGATGTTTCTGTTATATGATATACACTAATAATCAGTTTCAAGCTATTTTTAGAATTTTGTTCTGCATAATTAATAAAGTTTAGTATCAAGTATCAAGAAATTAAAATGTGTATGTATTATTATATTATGAAATATCATATACATTTGTATATATATAAGTTATAGGTTCAATGTAAGAGAGTACCATAACACATCAGCATAAAAATATTTACACAAAGATCATTGGCATCCTTACACAAGAACATGATGTCGATGATCATAATTGTGAAAAATATTAGATTTAATATCGTTAATAATAATAATAATAATAATAATAATAATAATAATAATAATAATAATAATAGTTATAATAGTTATAATATTATTATTAATAATGATAATAGTTATAATAATAATAATAATAATAATAATAATAATAATAATAAAAATAATAGTTATAATAATAATTATAATAGTTATAATATTATTATCAATCATAAAAATAGTTATAACAATAATAATAATATTAATAATAATAATAATAATAATAATAATAAAAATAATAATAATGATAAAAATAATAATAATAATGATAATAATAAAATTGTTGATAATAATAACAATAATGATGATAAAATTATCATTATCATGATTATGGTAATTATTATAACGATTCAAAACATTTGAATGATATTGCATCCAATACCTAAAGTATATTTAGTTGTTTACAATGTGTCTTTAAAGTTTTGTATTCAATAAAAATACGCTAAATTAATTTATATTTTGATATAATAAACACCAGAATCTTACAAAACCATAAATTGTGTTTTGACGAATGTGCGTATGTGATAGTGTTTTCTTGTATATGCATGCATGTGTGTGTGTATGAATGTGTGCATTATCTGTGCTTATCTTTTCTGCTTCATCTATGTGAGTATACTCTTCTGTTTACGTTTTAGTTTGGTTTTTTTTTAATTGTATTTGTTCGGTTAATTACATGTATAATATCAAACGTACCTGAAAAGAACGGGAACGTGTCCTCTATCCATGTTATCCTCAACAAAGTTTCTTGTACTTGAATCCAATGCTCTTCCTAACTATATCAATAACTTACGTGCAGGCGAGACCTGTGAAGTTACTGAGAGATAAACAATTCGCATCAAATCTTGTCCTCTTGTCATCTATATAGAGTAACTTGTACGGGTATTCAAAGCTGGTATGCTGGGAACTATACAACTCCGGCTTGGTCGTGTTATACTTAATAACCAATAGGAACGAAGCTCTACTATACGTTGTTTGTCGTTTGAAACGGATGA
>BROG01000437.1:0-95000 GCA_030159075.1 Atrina japonica | reverse complement strand
CACACGGAGGGTCTTAATCATTAGTCTTTTGAAGCAATTGTAAACGGTAAATGATTCAAACTGTAAAATGATTCAAAGCTACGTTCCCACCAGAGTAAAAATACTTAATCACGTAAACAACCCATCAAGTACTTATACAAAATCGAATATAAATAGGTATGTTTGATCTACATGCATATACGCTAGTATCTTTTATAAACGTGTAAAATTGTATTTAGGAACAGTTTCATATTTCTTTAGTGTTAATATGTTTTATGTTCCCTTTTCCATACATACATTATGATCAAAGTAAATTATTAACAATCCCTATTTTACTAAAATGTTGAATTTCCAATAAAGTGTATAGTAAAAACAGCCTTTTCTGAATTAATTCTTTAACACATTGCAAAGAATAAAAGAATCACTTGTCGGAGGTGCGAATATTGAATACCCAGTAGAGACTCATCGCCATAAAGTTGCGATGTATAACATGACACGCTATTAGACAATATGGCGGTGTTTCCTATCTCTGACGAGCATTACAAATTTCTCACGTTGGTAAGTCAAATTGATTCCAACATCACAGAGTTAAAATTCATTAAATCTTACAAAATAATACCTAACGTGAGAGATAGAAGGAGTGCAAAATATATAGATAGATATTCATTCGAAACAGAGATCATTCATTTGTGTATAGCTCAAAAGAATAAAAAGGTAGCGATGGCTTTAGTTTAACATTTTAATATATCGACAACATTTAGTCCTTTCATTATTACAGTTTTCATACGTTTGTCAATGCGAGATATCACACGCACAAAAATTAGACTCGACAGAATCAAGTACACGCACTTCTTACTTGCACATTTTACTTACTTTGGACACATCGTCAATTTTTCCACATTTAAGTAGCATGATCCCGCAATCACCTGCGTATGGTGTTTATATCTCGCAATTAATTCGAAATGCCAGGGCGTATTCAACATATGGACATTTCATATACAAAACCAAACAACTTACTGATTTATTACGTTATTGCCACATGGTGTAATATACCGATCCCCATTGTTTTGATGAAGTTAATAGGATATAGCTAAAATAGTAATCGTTTTTCATAACTCTCAGATGGATTTGTGTTAAGATTTACATTTTGCATTTGTTCTTGTATTATACCCTGTACATCTATATTCAATTTGAGCTTAACTGATTCCCGATTGCGCCAGATTATCTACAGTAAGTTTACATTTCCTGTCCGCACATCTCTATGCCTAGATGATGATTTAAATGGTTTTATGATTCGCAGTTTGATTCTTTGTCGGATATTAAAAGTGAAATGTGAATTGGCACACTTTAAAAGCCGTTGGAAATACTGACCACTCACGCATGTTAAATTTAGTCAAAGCAACAGATACTGATGAAGTCTTATTTACAGAAATCATCTCCTTGGGCATTTAGTTTGGTCTTTTTTTTTGCAAAAATATAATTTTGGTAATATGTTTATATTGTATTGCTAATTTGATGACATGGAAAAACAAAATGTCAGCTTTGCAGGTTTAATTGTTATCCAAGAACGACAATAACAATAATTATTATTATACCTCATGTTTGTTAAATTATTCCTGATTGGATTAAAAACAGTCACATGACAAAAGATAATAAGGATATGTCACCAAAAATTCGCCTCTGAGGGATATAACCCCAAGGTAATTACGAGACCGTGGTGTAATACCTTCGCTGCCATTGGCAACGGGTGATAATTACAGGGAAATAACCCCTTACCGGCAAATCTCACGTGTATGTAAATCGAACACACTGTACACTGAACCCGATCACGGAGTGCGTCCATTTTTCGGTGAAGCTGATATAGAGTAAAATGAATAGCATAAAATCATTATGTTGCATTTAATTCATGACTAATAAATAACACATGGATTCTATAATTTTTAACACCAAGGGAAACAGTCAGCCACTTAATATTTTATTTAAAACAATGGATGAATGACCGGTGAATTTAATTTTACCTATGCCTTATTAAGTTTATAAAATGTTGTATTGAAATATATTAAATAATAATCTGGTTCAATTTTGTTTTTGTATTGTTTATTTCGGTATAATAAAACATTTATGGCCCTTCATAGACTTGTCATGTACCTTGATAAACATCTAGCATATTGGATAATTAGTGGACATACAAAAAAAATGTATCTGAACAAATGTCTAGGACCTTTGGATAATTAGGCAGCGAACACTAAGAATGCCTGTATCTGAACAAACATCTAGCATATTGGATAATTAGGGGACATACACTAAAGATAGATCTGAACAAACATCATCTAGCAGATTGGATAATTAGGAGACATGCACTAAGGATAGATCTGAACAAATATCATCTAGCAGATTGGATAATTAGGGGACATAAACTAAGAATGTAAGTCAAATCCGTTTTAAGAGACCATCCATTGGAAGAAGCAAAAAGGGTCACATATGACAGGTGGTCTCTTAATTCAGGTTAAAAATATATATTAATATACATTGGGAGCCACACATTAAGGTCACATAAGACAGGTAGTTTCTTAATCGAGTGGGTCACTAAGGCAGGTTAAACTGTATCTGAACAAACATCTTGCATATTGGATAATTAGGAAAAATAATACACTAAGGATAGATCTGAACAAAAATCTAGCACACTGGATAATTAGGGGACATTCACTAAGAATGTAGCTGAATAAACATCTAGCATATTGGATAATTAGTTGACATGCACTAAGGATAGATCTGAACAAACATCGTACAGCAGATTGGATAATTAGGGGACATACACAAAGAATGTATCTGAACAAATGTCTAGGACCTTTGGATAATTAGGCAACGAACACTAAGAATGCCTGTATCTGAACAAACATCTAGCATATTGGATAATTAGGGGATATACACAAAAATGTATCCAAACAAATATCTAACATATTGGATAATTAGGGAGCATGCACTAACAATGCCTGTATATGAACAAACGTATAGCATATTGTATAATTAGGAGATATACACAAAGAATGTATCTGAACAAATATTTGGCATATTGGATAATTAGAGAACATACACTAAGGATAGATCTGAACAAACATTCAGTATATTGGATAATTAGGGGACATACACGAAGAATGTATATGAATAAACATCTAGCATATTGGATAATTAGGGAACATACACTAAGAATGTATTTGAATAAACATTTAGCATATTGGATAATTAGGGGACATACACGAAGAATGTATATGAATAAACATCTAGCATATTGGATAATTAGGGAACATACACTAAGGATAGATCTGAACAAACATTTAGTATATTAGATAATAAGGGGACATACACGAAGAATGTATATGAATAAACATCTAGCATATTGGATAATAATGGGACATACACGAAGAATGTATATGAATAAACATCCAGAATAACGAATAATCGGGGACATATACTAATATCATACAAATATTTCTGGCATATAACAGACAAGTTCCCTTTAAGGTGACCTATTGTTTTGTCCAGTAAGCATTCGGGAAACAAGTGATTTTTACTCGTTTAACTATATCAAAAAATGAACACTAAATTTATCAAAAATGTCTTACGAAAATCATTAACAATATAATATATAGACCTACGAAATTAATGTCACGTACGTATACATGTGTTAATTGACCTATCGCCAAATGTCTGACACGTGGCTCTCCATGTGCGTTTTTGACGTCACTCGATTGTGACTTCATAACCAAACATATGTTTGACGGGCCATTTGATTGTGACGTCATAATGAGAAAGTTTGCCAAAAGGCACCGTGTCGGGCATTTGGCGATAGGTCAATTATTGTCGCTGTCAAAGAGTAAAACATCGGGTATTTACCAATCACAAAGGACACACCAGTGCCCGCCAGGTTTCGGAAGTCGAAAAAAACGGGACTAGCAAGTTGCAAACATTTTTCATCATAAATTAAAGATTCATTTTTTATTTTGAAAAATTTATTATTTTTGGTTTCTGATCATCATTTGAAATCATTGTTTCTTGAGAAAATCAAAGTCGTAAAATAACTTTGGACAGTGTCTCTAACGATAGTACTGTTGAATCATGGGAAGGAACCCAGTTCAGAGCAGGTGCCAGTGTGTCCGCGGTCGGACACCTTACTATTGATAGAACTTACTGGTACTTGCCGGTCTGTTCCAGTGAATGGTAAAGGCCCATCGTCACCGCGCTTTTGTTCAGGCGATACACAAATTACGCGGATAACTGCTACTGAGATGAAGTCGATATAAAAAAGATGTTGGAATGGCAAACAGATAATATATTTGTTATATTTTGAGGCTTTTTAACAAACTGTCGGCATGCCCATAGGAACCAATTGTGTCCCTTTATTGACTGACCTGTTCTTTTATTCGTACGAAGCAATATTTTAGAAGCTTCTGAATCAAAAGAAGAAAAGGATAGCGGTAGTCTTTAACATTTTGATATTTTGTCAATTAATAATGACAGTTTTCATACATATGACAATGCGACATCCCAACGAACTAGAAATTAAAAACACAACAGAATCAAGCACACACAACCCTCCTACTTTGATATTTTACTTACTGTAGACACAGATAGGAAATTAACAAGCAGGCTATAGGGCCTACGCTTTCACATTGTGAATTTTCCACATTTAAGTAGTAATATCCCGTAATCACCTATGGTTTTTACATTTTACAAATGATCCGATATGTAAAGGCGTGTTAAACATTTCATATACATAGGTATATTCACTACTTACTGACAGGTTATTGACACAGCGATATCGAAAATCGCATTTAATGTCAACGTTCCGCAAGTTTTACGGTCGATATGATATCCTTGTTCGCGGTTACTCTACTTCACTAAATAAAATGCTGAGTTACCTATATGTTCAGACGTTTGTATCAGTTGTGATGAGGATTTGTTCCTCGTTTATTTCACCTGATCCCACCGTGTCTTTTTTCAATATTCGCCAGATTTCTATAATTATGTATCCTGGACACACTGAAGATTTATACTTTGGTATCTGAGGTTTTCATATTATTGTTCTCATTATCATATACAATTTACAAACACTAAATTCTTAGTTAAAAAGTGTTATACAAAGTAAATTATTATTGTTGACGTCCATAAATCAGTTGATGATAATAGACCATTCCGTTCAGTTTCTTCACAATAGGTTATACTCAGATTACGTGACGTCATCTGAAAGTTGGGCAAGGTCAATTCAGGTTATGTAATATTTTCATTGACGATATTCGGCGATATCTTATTTCACTTCATTGCGAGGAATTAATTTTAGTTAAATTATCTCTCTTGTAAATGCGATAAACTGTTTATTCAGAATTTAGTGACGCCCTTCTTTTCTCTTTGAAACCGCACTCTATTATAACGAATCTTGACATAGCAAGACAACTAAAAAATGGTCTATTCTATTCCGACTCCGGTTTTTTTTTAACAAGAGTTAGTGCAACGTTTGTAGACATCGTATGGTGTTTACATTTTACAAATGATCCGATATGTAAAGGCGTGTTAAACATTTCATATACATAGGTTTATTTACTACTTACTGACAGGTTATTGACACATCGTATATTAAAGATAATCTCGAGGGTCAAAAGTATCAAATCATATTATTTTTTGGAATTACAACATGTTTCAACAATGGAAACGGAATTATAAAAACGATGGAGACTTATATACGCAATCAGATTTCATATAAACGAAATAATTTAGCGCTATAATCCTTGATCATGTCCTATATCTTCATTAATTAATAATCAAAACACCTGGATTCTTTTTAGCAATAAACTGTAAGACTGTAACGTGTGTGTGTGTGTGTGTGTGTGTGTGTGTGTGTGTTATTACTTATTAAATACTTAAATGATCAATTTTTTTCATATATTTATGTAGAACTTAAAAGGGACATTAGCTGTGCTTTTTCAAAAAACTGTTTTTGTTCTTTTTTAACTACTGAAGTTGATATATGATAACAAAAACAAAAAAACAACAGATATACACAGGCATAGATATTCTTGAATTTCTATATATATTTCGAAAATTGCTTGAGAAACTCAGGCTTGGCACCTTTTCACTTGTAATTGATTAACTCAATCCTACTCTTTGTATATGCAAACCACACTAGACCTGATCATATTTTCACAAAATATATAGTAATACAAGAATTGTTAAGCCTGTGTATAGCTCTTATTTGTTATTGTACATCAAGTACATAGAGTTAAAGTAGAAAACATCAAAATATTTTTTTTCTGGTAAACACAGCTAATGCTCCTTTATAAGGTCGATTGTTTAATTTCACTTTGTAACAGTCTGTGTTTTAATATTGAATTGAATCTTTTTTACCTTTCCGTTGTTCTATGCAATTTTAAATAAAAAAAACATGTCATTTAATTGAATAAGAATTTCCCACCGAATCATTTGCTTGTGATTTTGAGATAGCACTAAATGGCGCTAATATTGTTTGTATTTATGTGACCTTATGTATTTTACTTTTACACAAACATGACAAAACAACGTCTTCGCAAGCATCTAGCGCTATACTACTGGACCCAGTCGCTCAGTACATTGTTGAGTATGTTTAGCCTATTAGTTTGGTTATCCTCATGTTAAATTTGATTAAGTATCATGCAACCACGGTCCAGATCCGTAGACTATATCCCGTTGTTATACCAAAATCCCTGACTCCACATATATAGACATATCCATGTTTGTTTTAAACAACAGAATGTCATCCGGATGAAATGCAATCTTTAGAATGTCGCCTTATGAAATTGAGAAATTGCATATTATTCTAATATAGTGGAGTATTTTAGCTTGATATGGATTCAGTTATTCACAAACACACGCTTGTACACACGCACACACACACATTGTGTGTTTTTGTTTGTGCATAAATTTGCAATTAAATAAACTATTGCGATAACTTATTTCTCATTCGACTCAACGAGAGTGTCTTTCAATTTTATTAGCCATCTATTTTGAAGGTGACATTAACCGCATGGAAGAGTAAATGAATGAGTAAAATTGTTTGCGAGTATTTGGAATGCGCTGTTGCAACAATTCAGACGAGAATACATAGGTGCTCGTGATTTTTTTTGTATATTACTTTATCAGTAAAATCAAATTAGTATCATAATAAATGCACTTGCCTTAAGATGTGGTTTGTTCGTTGCATACGTGTTTAATATACCTGAAGTAGTAAATTAGAGAGATGCCAAGATTACAATCGACTTAACAATGCATGATACACAATCTTTTATTAGAGGTCGAATGGTTATCTCGAAAAGATACATCAAGTGACCCTAAAAAAAGACGGAATTTCTAATTTTCAGAACACAAAGCCGAAGATTAAATCTTGAGAGAGGTGTAAGAAATAGGAAATTCAGGTGTTATGTTTTATACATGTGCAATAAAACGATCATACAATGATTGATTTATAAATATTTGTATAAATAAATAGACAAAAGATGAATATAATAGTTTCGTTTTATGTGTATGTTATGTAGGCAATGCTACTTAAAGGAAACACGGGAAGTATTTTATGTCGTAGAAGTTGGGTACAGAGCAGGGTTGAATCAATAACAAATGTCCTAACAATGCTAAAAATAACATAAAACTGTCAGAAAATAATACTGATATCCACCCAGCTACAGATCCTTATCAAGGTTTACTGAAATCAAAACGTCACACCGTATGATTCAGGGGTACAGGTTTGTATAGGAATAAAGTTTTTATGTAACGTTAAACATTAAAGGTTTTACCGTCCTCTTGTCATCATCATCATCATCGTCATCATCATCATCGGCATGATCATTACCATCAGGGTGGATTTAATATTAATAATCATCAAAATCACCACCGTCGTCATCACTGATATCGTCGTCGTCATTATCATTATCATCATCATCATCATCATCATCATCATCATCAGTAGAAGCATTATTATTATTATCATTATTTTATATTTTTTTTTTTAATGTTTTTCAGTTATACAATATATAATTCATCAAGTACAGATGTATCATTATTAATACCTATAGCTATAATTGTAACAACAGCAGATAAATCCATTGTTTCCAAATATAATTAATATAATGACACACACACATATACACTAACAAAATCACATACAATGTGTGTGTGTGAGAGTGCGTGTGTGTGTGCGTGCGTGCATGGGTGTGTAAGCGTGCGTGTGTATCACAAACAACGTTATTTCATACTTCTGTATATAATAATGATAATAATATTGATACGATATATATTTATTACTTCAACATCAACACCAACACCATCATCAACAACAACAATACAAATAATAATAATAATAATAATAATAATAATAATAATAATAATAATAATAATAATAATAATAATAATAATAATAATAATTAAAGCAACAACAAAACAACAACAAAATAATAATAATAATAATAATAATAATAATAATAATAATAATAATAACAATTATAATAATAATGATTATAATAATAGTAACAATGATAATAATAATGATAAAATAAATAATAATAATAATAATAATAATAATAATAATAATAATAACAATAATAATAATAATGATTATAAAAATAGTTATAATAATAATATAAAATAGATAAATAATAATAATAATAATAATAATAATAATAATAATAATTATTATTATTATAATTCTTACGATAATGATTAAAGCAATAATAATAATAAAAATAATCTATTTACAATTTATAAATCATTTGATTCTCATTGATAAATATATTTCATGAAAAAGTTAAAATATCCTTGTCATCAATTCTACTTATTAAAATTACGTCAACTTTTATTTACTTGCACTAAATGATTCATAATCTATTTTCCTTTCCGTCACTTAATTTGTGATTTATAATTTAACTTATACAAAACAAATATATTTCCTTTATCGATTAAGCCTATTCGATAATATACATGTGACGGTATTGTTTTTTTTTCAACAGTAAATATGTATTGCCTGCACGTGATCGTGAAACTACTGTTATGTATTTCATACAGCACTCAGATTAACTCGCGTATCAAGTTATGAATCTGAAACCAGAATAATCAAAAGCGGACAACAAGCCTGTTTATATTCATATAAATAATTCACTTGAGTCCTTTCAGCATTTTAAAACCTTATCACGTAAAATGATCTATAATTACTTTATATCATTCCAATTATCGCCAAAATGAAGGAAATTGTATTTCAGCAAACATCGTTTAACATGACACGAGGCATAGTCATCGAATCAGTAAATACGTCGACAACTATCAACATCAAACCCGAAGTACATCTCATGCAAAAGATGTTAATATTGAGCGATTTCCATTCATCTTTTGATGGCAACGGATACTCCCGAGGCGCACCGGAACACACGGATGCAGATAAAAACACCCGACAATTTTTTCGGATATTAACAGCACCATTATATTAGGTAGTTATGATTTTGATAACTCAGATACAATTTACTACCGTATCTGATGGGTTTATTTGATTCCGAATGTTTTTAAACGGTTAAAAAGTATTGAAGCTCAACTGTCAAAGGAAATAAAATATTTTGATAAAAAGCTTTCGATCTGTCATGCTAGGTAGCGTAAATAATTAATAGAAACTGTAGGTATATTAAGGCATATCAAAAGATTTTTGTCACTCTAATATATTCCATTTTCCTAATTTATCATAATTGTGTGTTTTTTTCAAATATCTTTCTTAGTTTAACCGTGCAGTCAAAAACCGTGTCTCATTTACACCGGAAGCAAGTAATTCTACGTAGATCGAAATACCGTATAAGCAGAATTTTTAGCGAAGATTCAATTTTGGCATTATTAGTAAGAGTATTGAGACGGCTAAAATTGAATATCGCTAACATTTCATTCCGCATATGAGGTACAAATTATTTTTCGATTGACTGTAGTGTTATGCTTTAATCTATGCTGTGTAAATAAATAATGATGTATAGCCCGATACAAATAAATTTCATAAATGTTTTGTTTGGAAAATCATAAAGTCGCTTAAATTACTTCTCGCTAAAAAATATATACCATGTTAAAGGATGCTAAATTTGCGCCTCGCCTAAAATCCCACTTATACGGTATAAGTTTTACTACTACACAGTATGGGGGTGTATTGACAGCTAAGTACTGATTTCAGGCTCAATTTTTCTACCGTTCGGTTAGAGCTTTCGACATGCAAGCAGAAACTACAGACACGCGCCAAAAGGATTCAATCACTATTATTTTTAATATATTTTTATATAAAACCAATTTTGTTTAAAAAATATATATATTTAGAAGCCATTTCAACTGAATTTTCACTGTTAAAAAGAAAAAACGTTTTCAAGTTTCTTTGTTTTTATGCAACTTTCTAATTTGTTATTTCAAATATTTGATGATCACAATTTACCCATATAGGGAAATTTCATCAAAAATATAGAATTTTCTGTTCACATGAATAAATCTTTTAATTTCCAATTCAGAAAATTAAATGTTAAAATAAATACTGAATTTTGTTTTTAATTTAATTCTTTGTTTAATTTCGCACTGTAACACCATTTAAATTCTAAATTATTCTAAAACTTAGACAGCCATCTTTTTACAGTGGTTACTCTTAGACGGATTTTGGCTATGCATTTAGATTTATTATTTGGCCTTGCATGATACCACTTTTTTTTGAGAAAATAAACATCTATTTTAAATTGGAGCTCTCATGAAGTCTAATTGACAGAAACGATCGTCTTGAGCATTATAACTTTGGTATTGTTTCCAGAGGTCCGTGTTTGTCCATTTTTACCGGATTTGTATCTATGTCCTGGACATTCTATTGATTTATACTTTGGTATCTGAGATTTTTATTTTATAATATTTAACTGTGAAAATTCTATTGAAATGTGATGAGAAATGGCTTCACAATACTTTTTTGAAAAAAGAAATTAGTTTTACATGTATACGAAACTGATACTAAAAATGATAGTGACCGAATACTTTTGGCGCGTCTCTGTGGGTCTATAAAAAGTAGTGATTGTTCTGTGCAAAATGCTTAGGATAGGGTAGAATTTTAAACCGGGGTTCATTGCACGAAAGGCTTGACATTCTGAAATATATCTAACCAGTACATAGCGTAAATCAAAATTAATAGCACTCACCTCTGGCTGTTCGCGTCTCCATATAAATGGAATAATCAATTCGGACGTAAAACAAAGTCAACAAAATTTGCACTTTCAAACCTTTTCTGATACTTGAATCAGGGTTTGCAGCATTTACGTGAATTAATATTCGCCATATGCTAAAATTTTGTTCTGTCAATATTGTACTGCATATGCAGAGAATTGCGCTATTTTCACTTATATTACCCTTATATAAGATGGCAAATTTGAAATGAAGGCAAAAAGTTTCGAGCTTTTTTAAATTTCGAAGCATCTACATACATGCCATCCATGTGGCTTTGATAACTGAGGATGAATTCAAGACCAGGCTAGTATAAGTAACCTCACAAAGGGCGAACATAACTAGTGACGAAATAGTTTCATATTACACTATTCAGTATTCAGTTTTAATGTAAATATCATGTTTGAAGTTTTAAAGAATTCTTGCCTGAATTTCATGAAAAAAATTGAGATGGGTGGCGTGAAAATATCGTATGCCAAAGGAGTACATCATTGCACTTTTGTATGCATAGTATTTTAGCGAGTATTCCATTTCATGAATAAGAAAGTTGTTGTAATAATCTAGGGTCGGTACAGAACATCCAAGGTTAGGGTTAGGGTTAGGGTTAAAAGATAATCTGAAACCATATGCTTAACACCGACACTTACCTTGCCAAATGTGTAAGGAAATTTCCAAACCACAAAGAGACTAGGTAGTTGGAGTGTTGCACTTTCAACCCCGTTGAAACCTAAACTGATTTTGTCCGTTTACTTTTCGAATGACCAGTGGTCTTGATTAGCCGGGTACATTATTTCCAGTTTTTTTTTCTTCACCATTACAAACTGACCACCACCGTAAAACTGAAAGTGCCGTACAATTACATCAAATCAACACAAGGCATTGGTTATAATTTCAATATATGTATGTGCACTTACACAATGTAATTGAAATATCTTCAGATATCTTTATATTTATAAAACAACAAGCACGATAGTTCTGCTTAAATATTCAAATCACAGTTAAACGAAAGTTTACGAATTTACAAATATCTAATTAGTACGGTGTTATTTTGGAGGCAATAACGTGATTTAATTTACATAATATTCATTCTGTTCTCCTGGCAAAGTATACACCATTTGTCCCAATGAAAATGCAATGTCAAAATGATTTATTCAACGAAATGAAAAACATTTGCGAAACATATGCCATTTTCCTGAGACAAAACCTCAAAAAGCTCTAAATCGATTATTATGATGCAGGGATCGTATAAATATATCCTTTCAGGGTTAAACATATCTTATATCAAATTCACCATTCACTACGGACAACGCCAATTAATCACGACTATCAAAGAACTAACTCAAAGCCGCTTGTGAAGACGACTTACACTTTTTTTCATTTGTGGTTGTATCGTTGTATTAAGTCCTACTCAAATATCTTTCACTCATTATGGAGACGTCATCAAATCAAATTGAAGGGCTTCAGATTTTGGCCTTTGCTCAACACTTACAGCCATTGAGCAGTGAGGGTTCTTTAACGCGCCGACACCTACTGTGACACGTGACCTTGGTTTTTTACAGTCTCCGCCGATGCTCAAACCCCTGACCCTACGGTTGCGAATCGACATTCTACGACTCTCTTATTTCCTTTGTTGATACTGAGTATGGAAAATAATCATTATTATTGGTTCCACAAATGTCTAACAAAGCTAGCCATTCCAGAACTCAAATATTCTACAGTTGGCTTTGTTATCTTTAACATATAGATTCCAAATTAATTCAAGCCAGCATAATATTAATCCATTTCTTTTAAACAAAAAAAAGCCCAAAAAAAACAAAAAACAAAAACATGCAATGCATATAAATCACGCAGACAACTTCAGGAAATTAATGGATATCAAAAATGGTCCAAATTGTATCTTTTGAAAAAAAATCATTTTGATCAATTGATGGCTTAATGACACGTAAAGATATTCTGAGTATATGTCATTTACGTTCTTCTATGAAAAGCAACAAGACTGTAGTGAGCAATTAGGTGAGATCGGTTACTGAAATAACTTTCAGACTTCTTAGTTTAATACATATATTTGAAAAACCATCAAACCCTGAAATGCGAATATTCATAAATGCTTTAAACCTTTATTGTTAGCAATTCCGACTATAATTACTGATGGAGATATAAAACACCCTTACTGTCAATTCGTTATATCCGTTTTCGTTTCTTTTCATTTTACCTTTTTTTGGTTTTTTTTTTGTTTTATTTTCCCAAACTAAACATTTTATGTATATTTGTACAACTTCATTCAGAAACTGCTGAATCAAAAGAAGAAAAAGTAAGCGGTGTCCTTTAATTTCACATTTAGATATATCGACGATGTTTTGTCAATTAATAATGACAATTTTCATACATATGTCAATGCGATATATCACAGCGAACTAGAAATTAAAGATACAACAGAATCAAGCACACACGCTTCATACTTATACATTGTACTTACTATACACATAGACGGGGAATTGGCAACAAAGCTATACGACAAACGCGACGATTTCGGCTTTCCCATCGTAAATTTTCCACATTTATGTAGTAATATCCCTAAGTCACACGCATATGGAGTTTATATTTCACAAATGATCCGATATGCCAGGGCATGTTCAACATATTTACATTTCATATACATGTGTAAACTACTCACTGACAAATTATTGACATAGGGATATTGAAAACCGTGTTTAATGTCATCGTCCCGCAAATTTTATGGTCGATATAACAACCTTGTTTGCGATTACCCTGTTTCACTGGGTGAAATGTTGAGCTGCCTTTTCGTTGGCGGTTGTTGAGACGTCTATACCAAATGTGACGAGGATTAGTTCCCCGCGTATTTCATTTGGACTTGACTGTGGACTCACGGCGCGTGTGACCGGTCGACAGAGGATGCTTACTCCTCCATGGCACTTGATCCCACCTCAAGGTTTCCAGAGGTCCGTGTTTGTCCATTTTTGCCGGATTAGTATCTATGTCCTGGACATCCTAAAGATTTATACTTTGGTATCTGAGATATTTTATATACATAAAGAAATGCTTCTTAATAAAATCAGGATCAAAACGGTTCGTTGTCGTTTAAGAAAAAAAATGTAAACATGGCCATATACGCTTGGGATAATTTATACTAAATACTAAATAGTCGCGTAATTAACAACACGCGGAAATATCCACGTTTAAAGTATTCTTGATTCTCTAATTTTTTGTTAAATGCGTGCAACTCGTGACAAATTTTATTACTTGTGGGGAAACGCGAATCATAAATTGAAAATATGGGCTCCAATACCTTTTCATTTTCTTAAAATAAAATATGTTTAAACCAAACGAATGTGGATTCTTCTTTTTTAACACGGCGTCTCACTTGTCCAACCCTCCTATATACATCCCTACAAATGTTGGTATTAAAAAAAGAAAAAGAAATGTTTAAAATGGGCATTAGCTCTTATCTTCATAAAATATATAGGGATATAGGAGTTTCTATGCCTGTGTATAACTCTCATTTGTTAGTGTGCATCAAATACAAGTAGTAAAAGTAGGGAAATGGAAATATTATTTTTGGTAAACACGGCTAATGCCCCTTTAAGTATTTTTCTTTTGTTGTATTTCCTTGTTCTTTTGTGCTTTTGTGTGTAAGTTATAGTTAAATTATCTAAAAAGAATTATGACTAAATGTTTAAACGTTATATTCCTACTCACATATAATTGGTCTTGCCACGTGTATAAACGTTCGCTAGATATGTTGTCTAAAATTGGATTTTCTTTCTTCCAGTTCAATCCATACGTTTAATTAGGGAATTAATATTTACGGCGAATAAAAGGCTAATGTCGGAATTGAGATGGTAGATATTGATATCGTTTTGTGTTCGAACGCGCTCGACAAAGAGTTTACAAGAACACAGGTAGAAATAAATTCCTCAAACATAAACACCTTTACGCATTTACTGAAAATCACATCCGTTATGCAAATTTTTCTTTGTCATATCATATTTCCATTAAATCATTGTATTATTCTAATAATTTGTTGAGGTTTGAAATTCTCATATTTTTTGTAACAACGACAATGCTAACATATATATATATATATATATAAGATTTTATGATTAAAAATATCACTCTTGCCAACGATGAAGAATGAATTGTTAGCAATATTCAATTTTAGCAATCTCAACAATCTCGCTAATAATGCCAAAATTGTATCTTTACTGAATTTATTTTCTTATACGGTATATATAAATATATACCTCATGATATGTGTAATTTATTAAGAAAGATGCGATATTCTCGATGGAAATCAGGGCGTGATATGAAGATGACAAATTCTTGACGTTTTCTTTTATTTGCTACTTTTTGGAACATTTTCTCAGGATAAAGATATACAAAAGCTACCAAAAAAATGTAACGGTGTTTACAACGTAATGTGAAATACGTGATATATATTCATCAGCTTCCAAGATTTATTATGTAAAATTATCATCAAGATTGTATAATTCTGTTTGAAATATGTTCCTGTTAGAAATATATTGAATTCAATCAAGAAAAGTATCATATTTAACATCAATGTTAACACACGGCTATCATTACTCATGTTTAACCTTGATTTTTAATTGTCATTGAAATCTCTATACAAAACTCATGATTATCATGTTTCGGAAGTATTTACTATAACAACTTAAGGAAATACTTTGTGTTATATATATATATATATATATATATATATATATATATATATATATATATATAGATAGATAGATATATATATATGCATCATGTATCAGAAATACTCGCTATATCATTTGTCAGAAATACAAGCTATATCAAGCTTATGATATATAAAAAATACTAGCTATATTTAGTTTCAAAAATACTCGCTATATAATGTAAAAATACTAGCTATATCAAGTCTAAAAAATACTCGCTATATTATGTAAAAATACTAGCTAGATCAAGTTTCCGAAAAATAGCTATAACGTGTATCAGAAATACTCGCTATATGAATTATATTATATCTAGAAAATATTTCAAGTATCAGAAATATTCGCTGTATCATATATCAGAAATACTAGTACTCACTATATCATGCATATTATATATAGGAAATACTCGCTATATCAGGTATCAGGAAACTTTCTATATCTTGTATCAGAAATACTCGTTATATCAGGTTAAAGGGAACTTGTTATATATTGTATCAGAAATGCTCGTTATATCAAGTATCAGGGAACTTGCTATATCTTGTGTCAGAAATAATCGCTTTATCAGGTATTAGAGAACTTGCTATATCTTGTATCAGAAATACTCGTTATATCAAGTATCAGGGAACTTGTTATATCTTGTATCAGAAATACTCATTTTATCAAGTATCAGGGAACTTGTTATATCTTGTATCAGAAATACTCGTTATATCAAGTATCAGAAAACTTGCTATATCTTGTATCAGAAATACTCGCTATATCAGGTATTAGAGAACTTGTTATATCTTGTATCAGAAATACTCATTTTATCAAGTATCAGGGAACTTGTTATATCTTGTATCAGAAATACTCATTTTATCAAGTATCAGGAAACTTGCTATATCTTGTATCAGAAATACTCATTTTATCAAGTATCAGGAAACTTGCTATATCTTGTATCAGAAATACTCGTTATATCAAGTATCAGGTAAATTGCTATATCTTGTATCAGAAATACTCATTTTATCAAGTATCAGAAAACTTGCTATATCTTGTATCAGAAATACTCGCTATATCAGGTATTAGAGAACTTGTTATATCTTGTATCAGAAATACTCATTTTATCAAGTATCAGGAAACTTGCTATATCTTGTATCAGAAATACTCGCTATATCAGGTATCAGGAAACTTGCTATATCTTGTATCAGAAATACTCATTTTATCAAGTATCAGGGAACTTGCTATATCTTGTATCAGAAATACTCATTTTATCAAGTATCAGGAAACTTGCTATATCTTGTATCAGAAATACTCGCTATATCAAGTATCAGGAAACTTGCTATATCTTGTATCAGAAATACTCGCTATATCAGGTATCAGGAAACTTGCTATATCTTGTATCAGAAATACTCGCTATATCAGGTATCAGGAAACTTGCTATATCTTGTATCAGAAATACTCGCTATATCAAGTATCAGGAAACTTGCTATATCTTGTATCAGAAATACTCGCTATATCAAGTATCAGGAAACTTGCTATATCTTGTATCAGAAATACTCATTTTATCAAGTATCAGGAAACTTGCTATATCTTGTATCAGAAATACTCGCTATATCAGGTATCAGGAAACTTGCTATATCTTGTATCAGAAATACTCATTTTATCAAGTATCAGGAAACTTGCTATATCTTGTATCAGAAATACTCGCTATATCAAGTATCAGGAAACTTGCTATATCTTGTATCAGAAATACTCGCTATATCAGGTATCAGGAAACTTGCTATATCTTGTATCAGAAATACTCATTTTATCAAGTATCAGGAAACTTGTTATATCTTGTATCAGAAATACTCGCTATATCAAGTATCAGGAAACTTGCTATATCTTGTATCAGAAATACTCATTTTATCAAGTATCAGGAAACTTGCTATATCTTGTATCAGAAATACTCATTTTATCAAGTATCAGGAAACTTGCTATATCTTGTATCAGAAATACTCGTTATATCAAGTATCAGGTAAATTGCTATATCTTGTATCAGAAATACTCATTTTATCAAGTATCAGAAAACTTGCTATATCTTGTATCAGAAATACTCGCTATATCAGGTATTAGAGAACTTGTTATATCTTGTATCAGAAATACTCATTTTATCAAGTATCAGGTTACTTGCTATATCTTTTGTCAGAAATAATCGCTTTATCAAGTGTGGACATAAAATACTTACTATATCAAGAATCAGATATACTCGTTATATCAAGTATATTTTATATAGGAAATGCTCGCTATATCAATTATCACAAATACTTGCTATATGAAGTATAGTACATAAGTAATACTCGTTTTATCATGTGTCAGAAATACACTCTACATATATTAAATAATCGTTATGAATATCATAAACATAATACCAAAGTTAAAATGCCCAAGACGATCGTTTCTGTCAATAAGACTTTATGAGTTGAACTCAAGTTTTAAATATATTTTCTAAAGAGAAAGTGGTATCAGACAAGGCCAAATAATAAATCTAAACGTATAGCCGAAAATATTATATATAGAAAATGCTCGCTATATCAAGCAATGTATATATAGGAAATGATCGCTATATCAAGGATGTGAAAAACTGACTATATATTGCATCATAAATACTCGCTGTATCATGTATATTATATAAAGGAAATACTCGCTTTATCATATATCAGAAGATTAGCTATATTAAATATATTCTAATATAGGAAATATTCGCTATATCAAATATCAAAAATACTCTCTATATCATGTACCTTTCATACTCACCATATCACGTACCTTTGATACTCACCATATCACGTACCTTTGATACCCACCATATCACGTACCTTTGATACTCACCTTTGATACTCACCATATCACGTACCTTTGATACTCACCATATCACGTACCTTTGATACTCACCATATCACGTACCTTTGATACACACCATATCACGTACCTTTGATACTCACCATACACCTTTGATACCCACCATATCACGTACCTTTGATACTCACCATATCACGTACCTTTGATACTCACCATATCCCGTACCTTTGATACTCACCATATCACGTACCTTTGATACTCACCATATCCCGTACCTTTGATACTCACCATATCCCGTACCTTTGATACTCACCATATCCCGTACCTTTGATACTCACCATATTACGTACCTTTGATACCCACCATATTACGTACCTTTGATACTCACCATATTACGTACCTTTGATACTCACCATATTACGTACCTTTGATACTCACCATATCACGTACCTTTGATACTCACATATCACGTACCTTTGATACTCACCATATCACGTACCTTTGATACTCATCATATCACGTACCTTTGATACTCATCATATCACGTACCTTTGATACTCACCATATCCCGTACCTTTGATACTCACCGTATCACGTACCTTTGATACTCACCATACCACGTACCTTTGATACTCACCATATCACGTACCTTTGATACTCACCATACACGTACCTTTGATACTCACCATACACGTACCTTTGATACTCACCATACACGTACCTTTGATACTCACCATATCACGTACCTTTGATACTCACCATACACGTACCTTTGATACTCACCATACACGTACCTTTGATACTCACCATATCACGTACCTTTGATACTCACCATATCCCGTACCTTTGATACTCACCATATCCCGTACCTTTGATACTCACCATATCCCGTACCTTTGATACTCACCATATCACGTACCTTTGATACTCACCATATCACGTACCTTTGATACTCACCATATCACGTACCTTTGATACTCACCATATCACGTACCTTTGATACTCACCATACACGTACCTTTGATACTCACCATACACGTACCTTTGATACTCACCATATCACGTACCTTTGATACTCACCATATCATGTATCGAAATACTAGCTATAATGTATTTCACAGTCTGGATATGCTTATTTTTACAAATAAAGTACTGAAGTTTCATCATAACCGTAATTGAAAAAAGGAAAATAATCTTGTGCATTAAGTTAAAACTAATTCAATCTGTAGTGAATTTATCAAAAATTTTTATGTCTCTGTTTCAGATAGTATTCCCAGAATAATTATGCATTTTGCTGTTTTACATATAAAGAGAGATAACTCTGTCAGTACAGTCGTTTACAAAATGATATCTTCTTATATCCCTTGTGTTAAAAGTGCTCTTTCCATGAAGTTTAATAACATTTTAATTATTGTTTTTCTCTAAAAATATACATGTATATCAATACTTACTGAAAAATATAATTCACCGTTTTAAAATGCAATTCAAGTTAGGACTCACGGGGGAGAAGAATACCTGTATAGCGGATAAAACGCATTGCGAGTTTTTCATACAAAATATATACAAACCTATATAGAAAAAATACTGTATTATTATAACAATATGTGTAAAGTTTACACATAAAACGTTATTATACTATCAGCTATAACTGAGTCCTGCAAAATATGTCATAAATACATTATTACATGTACATGACATACTTGTGTATACATATTGTGTTCTACATGTGTTTATCGCACTACATAATTAGTTTAGAACCACGAAATGCACTAAATATAATTGGTTTTTTTTTCTATTAACAAATCTCATATTAATGAGGAAATAAAGATTGAATGAAGGAAGGAAGGAATGAAGGAAGAAATGTATGAATTAATTAATGAATGTCGTTGTGTTAAATTTCTTAAGTTATTACCAAAAATAACAGGGCCCGAAGTCACTGAAATGTTTAAGTCGTCAAGCTCAACTAACTTTTCATGATTTGAGGTAAACACACGAGATCTATGCTGCAATAAATGTTTGTATAACTATGGTATACGATTGTAAAGTATTGCTCATTTTTAGAAAACATCGGAAATACTACAAATATTTGAGAACTTACCGTACCAACATATTTAACATTTTTAGAGGAAAATTACCTGATACCAAATCAAAATTGTAAATACTTTAAATGTAAATACCTGTCACCCAAAAAATATTTCAACATTGTACATATGTACAAAGTTCCATGGGGTCTTCTATGGTCTAGTGTAAAAACAAAAACCACATTACAGAATTCCGGAGAAAATTACAATACATGTATATTGCAAATATCATTGTTCAGACATCTATCTCCTGATAGGAGATAGGGATATCATTCTCTGTCTTTCTATATCAATCTTCCTCTTAAACACTCATATAGTTTTCAGTCAATGTCGTTCAGTTCTGTCCTTACATATCATTCTCTGTCTTTCTAGATATTAATATGTCTCTCGAACACTCATCAAGTCTTCAGGCAGTGTTGTTCAGTCCTGTCCTTACACATGATTCTCTGTCTTTCTAGATATCAGTCTGTCCTCAAACACTCATCGAGTCTTCAGTCAGTGTTGTTCAGTCCGTCCTTACATATGATTCCTTGTCCTTCTAATTATCAGTCTGTCCTCAAACACTCAGCTAGTCTTCCGTTAGTGCTGTTCTGTCCTGTACTTACACATAATCTGTCTTTCTAGATATTAGTGTGTCCTTAAACACTCATCGAGTCTTCAGTCAGTGTTATTCGGTCCTGTCCTTAGATATAACTCTCTGCCTTATTAGATATCAGTTTGTCTCCCAAACACTCATCGAGTCTTCAATCAGTGTTATTCGGTCCTGCCCTTAGATATAATTATCTGCCTTATTAGATATCAGTCTGTTCTCAAACACTCATCGAGTCTTCAGTCAGTGTCATTCGGTCCTGCCCTTAGATATAATTCTCTGCCTTATTAGGTATCAGTCTGTTCTCAAACACTCATCTAGTCTTCAGTCAGTGTTATTTGGTCCTGCCCTTAGATATAATTCTCTGCCTTATTAGATATCAGTCTGTTCTCAAACACTCATCTAGTGTCTTCAGTCAGTGTTCTTCACGTCATTCTCTGTCTTTCTGGATATCAATTTATTTCAAACACTCATCTAGTCTCCAGTCAATGTTGTTTTATTCCGTCCTTACACATCATTTTCTATCGTTCTAGATATCAGTCTACCTCAAACACTAATCTAATCTCCAGTCGATATCTGTCTCAGTAAGGAATTTTTATGGTTGATACGGGCATCTTGTTAAACAGTATGTAGTTCCACTCTCAGGAGTGTTAAATAGTAATCTGGAGCACGACCATATACAGTCACTCCCTTTCGCCAATCATATATAAAACTAAATTATGACATTTTCATCGAAATTGACCTGCGACGAGTGTGGCATGCCAGCAGAGGACACTTATTCCTTCCGGACACCTGGTCAAATCCCGTTTGGGATTCGCAATTGTTTTTTATGTTGAGACCATTTGTATGTCTAATTTGTCGTATTCTAGTGGACTTGGAGTTTCGATTATCCATTGGTACTTCTTCAGTTTTCTTTTTCCCTTAAACTCTATCATCATATGGTCCTTTACTCATTCTTTTGCGTTTTATCTATAATTTCTCTACTACAAAAATGTCTCTCCTCCAGCCTTTTGTTCCAAAATTACAGCAGCAATATATATGTCCGGAAAAATCACCCTATATCTTTGATATCTACAAATTTGTTTTTTTGCTAATTATTTTCGATGGCAGTGTTTAGAATAAAGGAATTGTTGTACCGTAGCAGAAGTTTATATAAAGACAATACATGAACGGCAACTGATTTATCAATCTAGAATATCAACGCATTCAGATTTAGCCATGATTTCAACCATTATATGTAAAACTAACAATACCATAATGCAGAGATAGGCAAATCCGCACATAATTATTGTTTTGTGTGACGACATCTAGTTTAATTAGGCATATGGTAAGAATGTGACGACAGAACACTGTGTGCTTTATCGTTTAAACTTATCGTCGTTACATCTTCATTATAGCAAATGAATACGAGTTATAATGTCCCCTTAACCAAATTCATTGAAGTTGGAATTTATGTCCGTTAAAGTAAACACTATTAATTTTCATGCCAAGAGGGAAATGATATATGCATTATACTATTATGCGTATATATAACCATTCTTATCAGTTTGTTAACACGTGTTTTAACATTGGTAAATCAATACTTTAATTTGACGAGATTATTTGTACATTTATATCACATAAGGAACATGAGTTAAAGTTCAGGTGGCGAGGTGACATATTTATATATAAAAGGTAGTTCAACACATAGGCGTCGGAACCGGGGGGGGGGGCTAGGGGGGGTTTTAGCCCCCCCCCCACACTTTTTTGCAAAGATAGACATAGGTGTTGAAAATTGGGGCTTAGCCCCAGATGTTTCTGGCATGTGTGTGTGTTTTAAGTTGGTTTGCCCCCCCCCCCCCCCCCACACTTTCAATTTGCTTCCGACACCAATGTAACGTATACCGGTATATATGGGATTTTAAAATATCTGTTTATTTACATTCTTCTTTTGATAATAGCTTATCTTTTAAAGAATTTTATTTTTTTTCTTTAATATTTTTATCATAAACTTTTCCTGTTTACTGAAAAATATCATTTATAGCTTTGTTTTCAAAACTGCAACAGACAAACAGAGTTAAAATCACTTTGTGAATTATTAGTATAAGTCCAGGTTAAATAATGCCGAATTCTAGTCATAATAGTTTTTTTATTGCTTTAGGTCCAGATGCATTGTATTTATATTGGAGTTTTCTAGTTATTAGCAAAACAAGTTTATGCCAAAGTAAGATTGTGACTTTCCTATCTGAAAAACACCTGTAATGCACCTGCGTGATTTTATACCTTTAGATCGTTTTATTTTAGCTTACAGACAGTCTACCGGGAATCCAAAGTCTGAATAATTTATGTTACCCCAACACATACATATCAGTTAGATATTTTGTATCTATACTTATCATTCACCCGGAAGAATAATGTCGAAGACATTTCTTTGTTTATGTGCAATTATATATCGCTAACAGGGATACCCCTGTAACAACGAGATAAGAATGTATATAGCAACTTACAATCATGTGACTTTCTTACAGGACGGAAAGAGTAGATTTATAACATACAACGAATCGGGTGTGGAAATCGATACACCAAAACAGTTCCGGTATTAACATAACCGGCATACTGTTAGAAACAAAGAGACTCTTTCGTGAGTATATAGCATTTGTTTTATACACAATTAAAACAAAACGTGTGTAGTAACGACACCCCATTGTTCATTTTAAAACTGTTACGTACTATTTTAATCACAAAAGATTTGTATCGTTTCTTATTTATCAGCGGATTTAATGCCATGTTGATTGTTGATTCTCATCTTGTCAGATAATTTACAATCCACAATGTCTGTCGCTGTCTTTTTTATTTTTGTCTTAATTTGCCGTAAGTGAAATGATATTGTATCCAGATAGATATAGGAGGATTAACAAGAATTCTGTGTTTTCTCCGCTATAACTGTAAGGTTTCTTTTGTTATTTATACGTCTCTCGGTGATAGAGTTAACTATCTTTTACAGGATTTAGAACGTTCCAATTTCAAGGAGAGATCGACACCAATAGAGGAACATTTCGAGTACTGTGAATTGAGACCATGTCTTAAAAGTTATGTATCACATTGAGGTGTCATTGGATTTATAGATATAGCAAAATATCTTGATGACCTGAGGAAGAAATATAATACAAATAATATGGATAGGTCCGCGGATAAGTCTGTAGTAAAGGGACATAACTCTGATATGGAACCCAAGATTGTAGCTAGCAAAAATGCCAGCAATGACGCCAATAACAATGCACAACGAAAAGATGATGATTCAAGTGATTATTCGAGTGACTCTTCAACGAATTATTCGGGAACACAATATTCATCGTCGTCATCAGATGATTCAGACGAGGAAGAGAGTAACAAAACGGTCACGGTACCAAATGAATCTATAAAATCAGATTTAAAGGATACAAATCAGACACTAATATCAGTTGAAAAAGGAAACAGAAAAAATGATTCTGAATCATCCTCAAGTGATGAATCTGAGCCAGAATCACCTAACAAAACTTCCAAGGCTGAAATGTCTGAATCTTCAGACGATGACTCGATTGATCCAGAACAATCTCAAACATCGAGTTCATCTGATGATTCAGACAGTGAAATTTATCGCAATAATTCTTTAAAAGCGGGAACGGTATCAAACGAATCTGAAGATGAACCGGAAACAGATACCACAGAGCAGACGCATGGAAATACTACAAATCCATCTGCGGCAGTGACAAAAAAGGAGGAATCAAAATCAGAAAGTGATGATTTCAGTGATACAGAGACAACACTTTCATCCGTTCCTTCGAAGCATGGAACTTCAACCTCGTCGGATAATTCTGACAGTACAGACGATGAGGAGGGAGGGACACATAAAAAGCCTGTATCAAACGAGTCGTCTATATTAGGGCCTAGAATTGGTGTTGTGATGAACCAGCGTATAGTTGTCCCTGTGCATAACACAAGAGATGTGGGTACTCAAATTACTGTACAACAAATGACTGTTGAAACTCAAATAGATATACAAAAACCAAATCTAATTAATTTCAGTATGCAAACTATGAAACCAGTATTCCAAACTGTGGGGTCTCAAACCCAGGAAGACTACAAACGACCATGCATAGAAAAAGGCATTCAAACAGATTTTACTGAGAGCTATGATCAAACCGAAATTGAAACTCCTATAGTTGATAGCTCTAGCGAAATGGAAGAAAAAGAAACATTTTTACAGTTATTAAATGCTGAAGACGAAGATGACAACGACTTGTTATATAATACAAGTGAATCCGATATATTGTACAAGACTGAGGTTGATCTCAAAATGGAACAACAAAACGAAACTAAACAAAAAGAAACAAGAATTAAATCAGCGCCTGCAAATACCAGAAAATCTATTCATAACCAGTTGTTGAAATCCCCGTATCAAATATTGACGACACAATATCGAAAAAGAAAATCCAGACCGTTATACAAAGACAAGAAGAAAAAGGACAAAAATTCAACCGTGTCACCAACACATGGTTCTAAATCGTCTCCTCGACCGAAAACCTCGCAAACTTCTCGCAAATCTAAAATTGATAGGAGATCGGGTCAGCCCGTGTCGCTAGCACAATATCGAGTTCTAATATCGGAGTGGCATAATGCTTAGGAGATAATTAATACAAAAACAAAATATCAAAAGCTTTAATGATAATTCCTGAAATGGTGGATGAAAAGCTGTAAGAATAGTTAAAATATACAGACACCAAGGTATTAGCCGCTAGGGGGTTCAGAAGTCATTGGACATACACAGACCTCTGGAAAAATCCAGAGGTGGGATCAGGTGTCATGGAGAAAAAAGATCCTTTGGCAACCGATCAAACCTGCCGTGAGTCCAGTTAGAATCATCCTTATAGACGAATAATATGTCCAATGCTGAAAAGGTTGTATGTTGTGCAAGTAACGATTGTCAAATCGCCAATGCATTGAGGTTACCAACAGGACTTAATAAATTTAATGAAACCATTTGTGATATATTAAATGTGTGTACTTAGTATTTTGTATTTTACATGAATCAAAGTCAATGGTTAGCAAAATAAGAGAGAGAGAGAGAGAGGCAATCAAGTGCATTCGTTTTCCTATGATCGATTAGGAAAGTGTTCAACTTCGAGAGCATACATCGCTTGTAAAGGAAAATCAATATATTTCGCCCAGCATTTAAATCAGAAAAGATAAGAGTAGTTTTATCACCAGTAAATAAGTTTAGGTTCACTTTCCTGTAAAATATATTTAAAAACACCAATAGCCATGTTATATACAAATAATACGTAATAAAAATACATTCATGTAATTTAATGTTTTGCAAAAAATAACCATTTTTCAATATGCAAATTAACATAACAAAAATATATTTGTGTATTTAGTGTTTACAAAATAGTACAATATTTCAATAGCAGCAAAATGTCCCTGTATCGTGGCAATATAATCTAATCTAAATTTATTAAATTATGCTTGGGTCGATTTCTTTTTCGGCACTCCATAAATTTTCACATTGGCTAAATTTACATTTCAAGAACGTAACATAATTATGTCAAACATAGATATTTTGCAGGCCAAATTTAAATGTTGATAAGCCCGTGTAAAGAAGCCGTATGCCCCAAAGTCAAACTCAAGATCAAAGCCCTTTCCTTCGATACAACGTTAAATTAATAAAGCAGCCTGCTGTTTTCGTTGGCCTTATGGTTTTTTACATCTTTGTTTTAAATCAAAGACATCAAACCTTCGTCTTATAAGCTGGTTGGTCGATTTTAAATAATAGATCCTGGATTTGACCTCTCAAATGCACTATGCAATATATGCCCTAGACCTTCATGAAGGAAACACAGGGTTTAAAGCTTGCATATCGAGATCATATTTGTTATTGACTGCTGGGCTTTCTGGGAGTTTCTGAGCGACGCCCAAGGTATAAGAGGTAGAGGTGGGCATGACCTCTCACATGTATGATGCCATATATGCCCTAGAACCTCAGGGAGGGGGCTAAGGGGCTAAAACTGACATCTCGGGGCCATATTTGTTATTGACTGCTGGGCTTACTGGGAGTTTCTGAGCGACGCCCAAGGTATGGGAAGTAGAGGTGGGCATGACCTCACATGCACTATGCCACATATGCTTTAGATCTTCAGGAAGGGGATACGGGAACTAAAATTGACATCTCAAGGCCACATTTGTTATTGACTGCTGGGCTTCATGGGGGTTTCTGAGCGACGCCCGAAGTATGAGAGGTAGAGGTGGGCATGACCTCTCACATGTATGATGCCATATATGCCCTAGAACCTCAGGGAGGGGGCTAAGGGACTAAAACTGACATCTCGGGGCCATATTTCTTATTGACTGCTGGGCTTACTGGGAGTTTCTGAGCGACGCCCAAGGTATGGGAAGTAGAGGTGGGCATGACCTCACATGCACTATGCCACATATGCTTTAGATCTTCAGGAAAAGGGTCACGGGTCTAAAACTGACATCTCGGGGCCATATTTGTTCTTGACTGCTGGGCTTTCTGACAGTTTCTGAGCGAGACCCAAGGTATAGGAGGTAGAGGTGGGCATGGCCTCTCACATGCACCCTGCCATATATGTCCTACACATTCAGGAAGGGGACAAAAGAGCTAAAACTGACATCTCGGGGCCATACATGTTATTAACTACTGTGCTTCCTGGGAGTTTCTCAACGACGTCCGAAGTATGAGAGGTAGAGGTGGGTATAACCTCTCACATGCACTCTACCACATATGCCCGGGAAGGGGACACGGGGGCTAAAATTTACACCTCGGGGCCATATTTGTTATTGACTGCTGGGCTTACTGGGAGTTTCTGAGCGACGCCCAAGACATGGGAGTTAGAGGTGGGTATGACCTCTCACATGCACTATGCCATATATACCCTAGACCCTCAGGAATGGGACAAGGGGGCTAAAACTTATGTCGGGGTATAGAGGTAAAGTGAAAGTAAGAGGTCATGTCAACCTCTACCTCCCATACCTTGGGCGTCGCTGAGAAACTCCCAGGAAGCTCAGCAGTCTATAATAAGTATGGGTCCGATATGTCATAATACATGTGAGAGGTCATGCCCACCTCTACCTCTCGTACCTTGCGCGTCGCTCAGAATTTCCCTTAAGCCCATCAGTCAATAACAAATATGGCCCCGAGATATCAGTTTTAGTCCCCGTATCCCCTTCCTGAAGATCTAAAGCATATGTGGCATAGTGCATGTGAGGTCATGCCGACCTCTACTTCCCATACCTTGGGCGTCGCTCAGAAACTCCCAGGAAGCCCAGCAGTCAATAACAAGTATTGCCCCCAGATGTCAGTTTTAGCCCCTTTGTCCCTTTCATTAGTGTCTAGGGCATATATGGCAAAGTGCATGTTATAGGTTACGCCCACCTCTACCTCTCATACCCTGGGCGTCGCTCAAAAATTTCCAAGAAGCCGAGCAGTCAATAACAAGTATTGGAGGTAGAGGTGGGCATGACCTCTCACATGCACTACGACACATATGACCATATTTCTTATTGCCTGTTGGGCTTAATGGAAGTCTGAGCGACACCATGCAAGGTATGGGAGGTAGAGGTGGACATGACCTCTTACATGCAGTATGCCACATATGACCATATTTCTTATTGGCTGCTGGGCTTACTGGGAGCCTGACCGACACCATGCAAGGTATGGAGGTAGAGGTGGGCATGTCCTCTCACATGCACTACGACACATATGACCATACTTCTTATTGGCTGCTGGGCTTACTGGGAGCCTGACCGTCACCATGCAAGGTATGGGAGGTAGAGGTGGACATGACCTCTTACATGCACTACGACACATATGACCATACTTCTTATTGGCGACTGGGCTTACTGGGAGTCTGACCGACACCATGCAAGGTATGGAGGTAGAGGTGGGCATGTCCTCATACATGCTTAATGTATCCTTGTACGAACACAAAGGTTTACTCACCCCATTATTCACATTCGATTCCTGTAGACCTACACGATTACGACATGATAACAAGTTTTTTTAACCGGTGATAAAAAAATGTATAAAACATCTGATATTTGAAACTTTTAACACAAACAAAAAAATCCATTTTGACATAGATAATCACAGGTTCGGTCATCACTCAAACACACGATTCGACTGCGGAGTAAATTTAAAATATACATGTATATAATTCAATCTATGTTTTCGTCTAAAAACAAAATAACCTAAATAAATAAATAAATAAATAGATAAATAAATAAATAAATAAATAAATACATTTTTAAAAATGTAATTCCGTGTCTCTATCGAATATGGCCTGGACCAGCTTTCCAGTACTTATTTCTGAATCCGGAAACAGATGATAATTTCGTATCCGACTTTATACTTTACAATTCTCCCTCCGCAGTCAACATGGATGCGATGTCAACAAAAACAACCTGTCAGCTGTCAAACAAAGTTTTATCGTTTATAAGATTTACTCCACGTTAAATTCAGAAATGATAAAATGACGTTTACATCCATGATAAGCAGATTTGTCAGAAGATATTTACTCACCGTCGAGGCTCTTATTTTTATACTTTTAATCATTATTTTGTACAATTCGGCTTTCCACGTCAAACCAATATGGCGATATTTGACACGTGCAAAACTAAATATACAATTGAAATGGAATGGAGAGGTTGGCAAGGTAATTGAAAACAGAAAAGGAGAATTGTGGAAATAATGCAATGATTGAATAAGGAAATTCTAGTTAGTACGGTTGCTGCTCTTGATATAACACTCGGCTAGCGGCGGCACGATTTACCCAAAAAACAAAAACTACCCAAAAAGACCCAAAAAACACCTAAAAAAACAATTAAATCGAAATAAGTTTGCATCAATAATCATTTTAAATGCATTGTCTTCTGTATAAATATTTCATAGACAGCTAGAAATAAAAAAAATCAACATTTATCACTTCTCATGGAACTTGCGGACACTGTCATTTAGTAAAATGAAGAGCCAAATCGGTCTTCTTCAATTCCTGAAATATTTTTCATATTTTATGTCAAATTTATATTATAAAAATTCTACGTAATGTGGAAAATGATGATTTCATATGTATTAAACGTCTTTACCGTCCCATATAAGTAACATTCTGGCACATTTTAAAATGTCATGCTGACTACATCATGGTTTCAGAAATACATCGTGAAATTGGATAAAACAGCATTATCAAAGTCAAAAATATCTACAGTCATAAAAAATATTCATCATATTATAATAAGATTGCTATAATTGTTACGTTTTAAATGTTTTTTGGGTCATTTTGGATGTTTTTTTGGTCTTTTTGGGTGGTTTTTGGGTGTTTTGGGGTAAATCGTGCTGCCCCTCGGCTAGATTCAATACAGGTGCTTGAGGCTATTGCCAGTATTGGCGACCGTGCCATTTATATCTATAGGCTGCAAAAGGCTGTCGCCACGATCATTCACTACAGTTTATTGTACTAAGTACATTTAGTAGATCTAGTCTAAAGATTAGATAAAGTTCCTAGGCCCAGAGAAAATAATTTTGGTTTTTCTTTTTTTTTCAATTTTTAGGCTTATACAGAACATCATCAATGGAGCTGGATCAAACTTCTGTCACAATTTTAATTTCAAGTTTGTTTTTCTGGTGAAGTTGTTTTTTTATCGACCAAGGCCTACATCATTGTGTGTACAGTGTTTTTTACCCTCATGTTGTTAAGAATAATCTTGATGTTAATTGATAAGTCAAAGTTAAAACTTCTGCACACATAACTCAGTATTAAGAAAAAAATTGTAGTCTTAATTATTGAAAATCTATATGTATACTTTTTTTAATAGCAACATTTTCAGTGCAATATTTGTTCTTGTGGTCAGTGTTCTCGTTTAATAGCAAAAGATTCCCAAGGAAGATGTCCCACGTAAGAGTTTTGGTACTGGGTCATATATAAGTATAGTTACAGTTCTTTTAATTGATCGTGAGTTCGAGTGCAGCCGGCGACAGGTCAGATTCCTGTCCTTCGAGACAGTAAAAACCAAGGTCCCGTGTCTCAGTAGGTGTCGGAACGTTAAATAACCCTCACTGCTCAATGGCCATAAGTGCCAAGCATAGGCCAAACTTTGAGGTCCTTCACCAGCATTTGGTGAAGTATCCATATGAGTGAAGATTCACAAATCTGGGACGTTAAACAACAATACAACAACAAACTTAATTGCTAAGCATTTGCCAGGAGTCCTGACTTCATATTATGTATTATGATTTGCAGGATGCAGTAATTGATCAGTGGAACTTTTTTACACTTGGGCTGAAACATTTCAGCACATGATTGAGTTAATATTTTAACAGTCATGGATATAGGCAGTTTAATTGTCTTGTCCAATAGCTAGCTTTTGTGGTCAGATGGTGCGTTATTGGTATATATTCACCATTACTGAACGTGTTGAATAGAAATAAGAACATGAGAATTTAAATAGGAACAAATTTATAAAATGTTCACACATTATTTAATATTCATGTGTGTGGTACCGTAATTAAACATGTCTGGTAATTGGACACACCTAAAAAGTGTAAACAAAATGGATGCACATTAAATTTACTTAAACAAATTCTACCTGCAACAAGCAAACTGCAAATTAGGCCTGACTTGTAACTGTATCATTCACAAAACTTACCTTAACTGGAGTCAAATTGTGTATGAAAAATAAGTCTCCCCAGGCTCAGATGTAGAACTAATGGACTCTTCTGAATTGAGGCCAGTATGACATAATTTCCTGAGGCATGACTTTTTATTTAACTTTTATTTAACCAAACCTCTTGAATGCTAGGTGTTTATCCAAATGCCTTGCAAAAGAGAAAAGCTCAAAGTTTTAATGTCTGATTCACATAACATGGCGAGCAGAGAAACTTTTTGATTTTCATACAGATGATATTCTTCTCACTTTTTGGTTATGACAAGCTGCACTGTAAAAGTGTTTTATTCCTCACTGGATACTCTCTTATGTATGGTGATAAGTAGGAACAATTACTCTAGTCAGTGTCATTTCAATTTGATGTTATGCTTTATTATACCTAAAATTTAAACTCGTCCAGGTCAAGAAAACTAGGGTTCAAAAGACTCCACCCTGCCAGGTTATATCAATTTTACTGTACAAACAAGAAAGAAATCTGTCTATCTGATTTCACAAGGGTATTCTTAAGCTTGCTAATATTATTAAAAAAAAAACCAAAAAACATCGAATTATGTGTTAATCTTCAATAAATTGTCTGACCTTTAGGCTGAGAATGAAAATATTGACAACATTCCGGGCCATGGTGAGGGCAAAGTATCATGGGATATGAAGAAGGAAAATGCTGCCGTCTATGCAATTCAAGGTCGACGTCCACATATGGAGGACCGATTTAACATTGTAAATGATCTAGAACACACAGATGCATCTATTTATGGTATTTTTGATGGCCATGGAGGAGAGGTAATATTGCTTTGTCCAGAACAACAGTGGTCCTTTAATCTGTAATCAATGAAATTATTTAAGGTAAAACCTCTTTATGTAATGCCCCCGGTTTCATTTTCCACTTTGCTTAAAGCCACAATTTTTAAAGTTTAGACTTTTCCCTATAATTTCACTTAAGTTTTCCCTCAACCTATCGCCAAACCCCTTTATAATGCCAAATGTTGGCTGAGAAAATGGTGGCCGTGTAATGAGGTTTTACTGAATATATGCATACATACATGGTTTCTAAAGTTGTTTTCATTCATGTATGCATGTTGAGTTGTAAATACACCCAATATAATTAAAAACCCATTTCTAATCACTCTCATTTTCTAAAATGTCGCAAAGAGGATCTAACACAATCAACTATGGGTTATATGCGATAGACTTGATAAGTGTGTCTTTTTCAACCAATGAAAATGCGATGTATGTAGGTTGATTTAACCTGCTTTTTCCCCCTGGAAAGCAAAGATAAAAGAATTCTCATGTTTTATGCTAAATACATTTTGTACACAGCTGATTAGATAGTTTGTACACCACTTCTCAATTACAGCCACTTGTCAATTACAGTCACTTCTCAACTACAGCCACTTATCAATTACAGGATGTTTAAATGTTTCATTTCAGTTTGCTGCTGACTTCACAGAGAAGACATTATTTAAGTGCCTCATGATTCGTCTACTTAAAGCTTCACTCGAGGAGAGATCTGAGAATGTTACGCAAATGATCACTGAAGAAATTTTAGCAGTGGACAAACAGCTTTTAAATATTGTAAAATCTAACATGGATATATCAGGTTTGTCTCAGTAGTTTATGTCTCTGTATAGTTTGGTGCATATTTTTTTCTGTTGTTTAATTTTTATGATGATTATCATTATCAGTCCCCTACCAGTGAAACCACTTCTTGTCAGCGAAGATTTGAGCCCCACTGGAACCTAAGTTGTTACATTGTATTGTGAGAAAGTTTGCCAGTTGACACGTGGAAGGCCAATGGTCTCTTACTGGGTACATTGTAACTGGGTTCATTCCTCCATCATAGAAAACTGGCTGCCACTGTAGAACCCAAAAAATTGTTGCATGTTGCATAAAAATCTATTGAAAAACAGAAAAAGTGAAACTGGTGGAACTATAAGTTTGTTCAAAAGTGTTCAAAAGTGTTCAAAACTCATTTTTTCAAAAAGTTGCCATTCTGTCTACCTAATTCATTTTCAAGTTGTTTGGGGTGGGGAGGGAGCTCACCCCATGTCATCCACCAACACTTGTTTTCTTAAATTAAACGGAAGTTTGAAAACAAGAAGTTGTAGAATGTCGGTGGTCTCTTCCTGGGTACGATAGTAACCGGGTTATCTCCTATACCATTAAAACTGGTTGCCACCATACAACTGAAAAATTGTTGAGTGTGGCATAAAACAAAGATCAAAATCAAATCCATGTAATTCTATCGTACAATGATTTTTATTGACAGGAACTACTGCCTTGTTAGCTCTGGTAAAAAATGGAATTTTGACGGCAGCAAATGTTGGTGATTCTCGAGGTGTAATGTGTGATAAAGATGGTAGAAGCATTCCTTTGTCATATGACCATAAGCCTTATCAGGTATGCTTTTTGCCTACTTTCCAATTTTCTTTTAAAAATAGAAATAACATGGCACATTTTTCTGGTTTCTATATCTGTTTTTAATACTGCTTTTAAAAGAATCTGTAATTTGTTTGTTCCTCTACTAAAACATACAGTAAAGCAAAGATGCTGAGATTTGTTGGTCCTAATGGTAAAACTGACTTTGTCCAACAGATTGACCTCAAGCTTTGGTCCTAATGTCTGACTCATTCTTTGTACTTTACAGAATGTGTTATTTGTTATAGAAGCATTTGATTCTGCAAGTAATGATCAACAGGTTGACAATATTATAATGGAAAAAGTCCGTAATAATTACCAAAATAATTTGAATTCAATGAGTGGTCAATTATATCAAGTTCTGTAGAATTTAGTCAGTTTATTTAAATTTTGTTTATCCTGTACCGTTCCTAATATTTTATGACAAACAACAATTATTCATCATCAGAACTAAACATACAGATCTTTATCATATAGTCTAAATTGTCACAGAAAACATTGTATTGGCTGCAGGCGAATTTCCGGCAGAATATTATGACATAAAATAGATAGAATAATATCTGAATGGACCAGATTCAATTTTTTTTATGGAAATTTAATTGTATTGAAGTCATAACGACTAATGAATAAAAATGGAAAGATGATTTTCAAATAAGTGACCTCAGTGATGTTGCGAGTTAAAGTTAAGCAAGTAAGACTTATTTGAGCAAAACAAGAGAAAAATATTTTTTTTTAAAATCTCAAATTATTTATGATATTGAAACTGAAATAAAGATCATTCAATGAGAAAATACATCAGATAGAAACTTATATTTCCAGATTACATAATGCAGTTATCAAATGAAAGATAATTCCAAGATTTTTGGCCAGATTGCAAAGCAAGTCCAGTATAGATTGACGATGTCTGTCTGTCTGTCAACATTTTGGTTAAGATTTTGGTTTAAGCAAATTCTCAGCAATTGATAGAGGTGCAGATTTCATACTTGGCCTGTTGGTTACCTGTGGCAAGTGCATTTGAATTATGTTGGTTCCTGTGGCAAGTACTATTGAATTATGTGGGTTTGAATTTGGGGGATTGGATCAAAGTGGTAATTGGGGTTGGGACCAACATTTTGGTTAAAGTTTCAGGTTGAAGCAAGTTCTGGGTAATAGATAGAGGTACAGACTTCAAACTTGGCCTGTAGGTTACCTGTGGCAAGTGCAATTATGTAGGTTTGAATTTTGGGGGTGGATCAAAGTAGTAAATGGGGTGGGGGATCAACATTTTGGTTTAAGTTTCAGGTTGAAGCAAGTTCTTGGTAATGGAAAGAGGTACAGACTTCAAATTTGGCCTGTAGGTTACCTGTGGCAAGTGCAATTGAATTATGTGGGTTTGAATTTTGGGGTTGGATCAAAGTAGTAATGGGGTGGGGATCAACATTTTGGTTAAAGTTTCAGGTTGAAGTAAATTCTTGGCATGGAAGGACTTCATATTTTTATAATTATAAACAAAAGACTTGGGTAAATAGTGCTCGAACATTTTGACATTTGGTTTCAGGTAATTAAATTGAACCTAATAAGAAATATTTCCAAACACATGGGCATTATACTTGCGTTTAATTTACTGATTAGATTTTCTTTGCATTCCGGCCATACCGTCTTTAGCGGTTTCTTGTGTGTTTTTTTTTACTGACAAATAGTGTAAGTTTGTCAGTCCAAATGCCTGATATGATTAAAAAGTTTTGAGCTTCTCTGACTACAGTATCTAGAATATTGCCAGGTCAGGTTGTAAGGATTTATTACAGAACGGCTAGGTCATTCTGGGCAGATATTACAATCATACAACACTGGTTCTTGTTCATGATACAGATGATGCCAAAATTCCTTAAAAGGGCATTACCTGTGTTTACCCAAAAGTTATTTAGATTTTTCTACTTTTTCTACTTCTACTTGATGTACAGTAACAAATAAGAGCTATACACGGGCATAAAAAATCTTATTTTCTTATATATTTTGTAAAAAATAAGGTCAGATCCTGGGTGGTATCAATTGCAAGTGAATAATTGCCAAACTGGGTTTCTCAAACAATTCTCACAAAATATGTAGAAATTTAAGAATTTTATGCCAGTGTATATATCTTTTTATACACCCGTCAAAGATGGGTAGTATTATGTTTTCACGTGCGTGGGCAGGCAGGCACATATCAGTTTCCACTCGATAACTTGAATAATTGTGGAAACAGTTTCTGCTCAATAACTTGAGTAATTGTGGAAACAGTTTCTGCTCAATAACTTGAGTAATTGTGGAAACAGTTTCTGCTCAATAACTTGAGTAATTGTGGAAACAGTTTCTGTTCAATAACTTGAGTAATTGTGGAAACAGTTTCTGCTCAATAACTTGAGTAATTGTGGAAACAGTTTCTGTTCAATAACTTGAGTAATTGTGGAAACAGTTTCTGCTCAATAACTTGAGTAATTGTGGAAACAGTTTCTGCTCAATAACTTGAGTAATTGTGGAAACAGTTTCTGCTCAATAACTTGAGTAATTATCAACAGATTACCGGTAATTTGAAACTTCATGAGAAGATTTATTGCCATAAAAGCTTAGACAAGTCCGATAACCAAAATTTTTGCCAGTTATAATATAGAGTTATGGCCCCTTGTATATTTGCCAAAACAGTTTCCACTCAATAACTGAGTTATTATCAACGGATTAATTTGAATTTTTATGAGAAGATTTATTGCAATAAAAGCTCAGCCAAGTTTGAAAATCAAGATTTCTCGCTAGTTATATATGGAGTAATAAACTGCTCGTCGACCCATGATGGGCGTATTTTTTAAAACTTTTGCGGTATCCTTGTTTGTTATTGTATATCAATCTAAGTAGTAAAATGGAGAGGTTTTAGAAATAAAACACAGCTAAACTTGTAGGGAAATTAGCCAATATTTGTTTTTAGTTTTTTGGTTATAAAATTATACTGCACTTATGATAGACAAAACACCTTTGATATCGTTTTCCATTGTTTTTTTTTATATTAACTAATATTTCTTAATGAGGTTATTTCAGCTCAATAATGTCTCATACCTGTCAAGTCTACCGATTTCGGCGGTAATCTACCGATTTTTCTATTCATCTACCGATTATCTATCGCCGAGAAAAAATCTACTGATTTTTCTAATTTTCAACTGATTTCCCTATATTTCTACAGCTTCTTGTCCATTTCCGGCGATCAGTAGACGTTTTTGGCAGGATTAAATGTTCTAAATCGTAATTTTCAGTCTATTAATTGGCGACAAAAAATAGCTTGAAATTTCTGGCGCCTCCATATCATTGAAGTATTAAGACATCTATTCTAGGTTATATAAGTCCCCTATATCTCCCAAATAGTCATGAAGAACAAGGACTTATAACCCTGTTTATTAATTAATGTCATTAGACCATACAGAGGTGTCATTATCGGACGTGTGCCGACGGTAATTACACAATGACCTGTACTTTAAACAGGTACCTAATATACAGATTGATTACCTGTATATCTAAACATCCACACCTATAATCACTATCCATATGTTCTGTCCTATATACAGTTATCAAAGATTAACATCATTAATGTTATATTGATTTCATGCAGCTTCTGTATCAATCCTCAATGATTTTACTTTAAAAATTTAGCTGAGAAATACTGAAGCAAGATCGTGGTGTCTTCTAAGACGTCTGCACTCCACATACTATAAAAACGACGTTTTATTTCATTTACATAATATTTTATACAAAGATAATAATATCATCTTGTAACACATTGAATTGAATTAAATAAAATGTCAGTAATGACACTAAACACATTTATGTAACTTCAATAATCTTTTTTTCTTTTTAAAAGCAGATTTGATTTTTCTTTATCAAATCTCATTATTTTTTAGTGAACTATTCTGTCATCATTTGTTGTTTTATCTATCAATTAATGAAAAAGCTACAATATGAAGAAAAAAATCTTCAAATAAATATTTGGGTATGCAAATATTTTGGTAATAAATGTTCAAATCTCAAAAAAAAAAAATAAATAAATAAATAAATCAAGCCTTTGACTTTAAAAATTATCATACTTCCAAATATTTAGCAATCAAAGATTATATTTCTTTCAGATAAGTCTAGTTATTTATATTCTGCATTCCAAATCCAACTGTTATATTAGAATATTCAGAATTTAGTATATCTTAAAATTTGTTATAACAAATTAAGAAATACTAAATTTTAAACATTCTAATATAACACAATGACCATGACATCATTTTGAGTCTCCCAAGCTGTGTGTGTACATGTATATATTACATGTATTAAAACTTAAAATAAAGCCTATATCTATTCCTTAAAATTTTAAAGTCGAAAATTAAAAGAAATGTGATATATATATATATTATATATATATATATATATATATATATATATTATATATATAAATATATATATATATATATATATTTTATATATATATATATATATATATATATCATCAATATTATTCACAATAATTCCCTTTAAGATGCATAAAATGGCAGATATTGAAGTTTGAAATTACAATTTTTTTTCTTGTTATTTCCGAAGGGGGACATCTCCTCCCGTACTCTCTCCCTTTCGCTTATTTCGACGCAACTGGTACACGCATATATATCAGAATGACAATGCATTCGTCAAAAGTTAGACCGTTGTACGCATTTTCTACCCCAGACAAATTTCCTAATGTTGACAGGTATGATATCTACATGTCAATCCTATCAAAATTGTTAAAAATAAAAAAATTAATCTTTATTTTTAATTGTTTTTAGATCAAAGAAAGGAAACGGATTAAGGAGGCTGGTGGATTTATTAGCTATAATGGGGTTTGGAGAGTTGCTGGCGTGTTAGCAACGTCTCGTGCCTTAGGTGACTACCCACTAAAGGACAGAAATCTGGTCATTGCAGAGCCTGACATCCTCACCTTTGATTTGACAGAATTACAACCGCAGTTCCTGATTTTAGCTACAGATGGATTATGGGATTGCTTCTCAAACCAGGAAGCTGTAGATTTCATCAAGGAAAGGCTTGATGAGCCACACTTTGGTGCTAAAAGTTTGGTCTTGCAGGCATATTATAAAGGGTCGTTAGACAATATATCTGTGATGGTCGTTAATTTCAAGGTGAAAACTTTGTCTATGATATCTAGCTCAAATTGAAAAAAATATATATATCACAACACTACCCAAGCATGACAACAATGATCTATTTGTAAAAGTCACAATAATAAGCAATATTTATTGAATTTATTATTTTCTTAATTTTTGTAATACAACATTCAACAATTTGTATTTGTTTTAACGCAGGAAAATATGTCCATTTATTTGTTGTTAGAATCTGTTTTATTAAAGTGTGTTCTTTTTCTACTTAATATTGACGTATCGCCAAATGCCCAACATGGCACCTTTTGACAAACTTTTCCATTATGGCGTCACAATTAAATGACACGTCAAACACGTTAGTGATTATGACATCACAATCGGATGACGTAAAAAAAGCACATGGACAGCCATGTGTCAGACACATGGCGATAGTGATGTGCATGAATATGGAATGGTACACATTACTGCTGTAATTTGTTTTTATTTGGTACAAATGAAAATATCTAAGAACTCTGATAAGATTTGTTGCTGCAAATTGTTCTGTCTCTGTTTTAAGAATCATCAAGCAATTTTGCCAAAATGGTACCATAACATTCATTGTTGAAGCATTTTTCAGGTGTATATTTTGCAATTTTTAACTTTTTATCAGATTTTGCAATTATGTTTCAGAATATTACATTTCTATGGTATAAAATCTGTTATCATGGATACTGTATACCTGAAATTTGTCACTCCTTTTTAATTTTCGCCCTTAGATGGGAGGGCAAATTTAAAAGGAGAGCAAAATTTTCAAGCTAAATAACTGAAACACATTCATTCATGACATCCATCTGAGGGCGAATTTAAGATGGGGTGAATATATTTTCTTTCATAAAAGGGTGAAAAATAACCAAGGGCAAAAAATTGCAGATTTATTGTATTTGGATTTTGCAATTACTTGGGTTTCAGAATACTAGTTTTACATTTCTATGGTACAAAATCAGTTACCATAGGTACATTGTACATGTATTTGATTCTGTAATGACTTGTGTTTCAGATTGTATCATTTCTATGGTATAAAGTCTGTTATCATGAGTATTTGATTCTGCAATGACTTGTGTTTCAGAATACTAGTATAACATTTTTATGGTATAAGATATGTAATTATTGATATTTAATTCTGAAATGAACAATGTTTTAGAGTATTACATTTCTATGGTATACAGTCTGTTATCATTGGTACGATGTATTTGATTCTGTAATAACTTGTGTTTCTGAGTATTACATTTCTATGGTAAGAAGTCTGTTTTCACAAGAATTTGACTCGGCAAGTACTTGTATTTCAAAATATTACATTTCTATGGTACAAAATCTGAAATCATGTCTATTTGAATTGGATCACTGTAAGACTATGTTACTTTATATATGTTTAATAGGGAAGCTGAAGTATTTCAGAAAATGTGAACAATATATTTCATTTGTAATTATTCAGTGAGAGAAACTTTGTTAAATTTTTAACACATTCCAAAAAAAGTTTGTGATGTTTTCTTCTGATTCTTAAAATCATTATGCATCTTGACAGTCTGTATTGTTCTGTTTGCATATCATTTAGTCCTTGTATTCATGTATACAGTTTATAATGAGGGCAATATCCAGTGAAGAAATGTTAACTATGACAAATATGGGTTATGTTTACTTTTTTTTCCTGCTATAGACCTCGCTAGCTTAGATGCTGCCATATCATCAGTTACTCTGCTTATTTCTTTTTTTTGTCATAATAACATTCCATTTGGCACATATTACAGTAGAACCTGTCCAGAGAGACCACCCATTCTGCCACTGAAATGTTGTCTCGCAAGACAGGTGGTACAGAATTATTATAACTGCATGGTTTTCAAAATGTGATCTTAATAGACAGGTGGTCTTCCATGACATTGGTCTCTCAAGACAGGTTTCACTGATTAGAAAAGAAAACTATCAGCATTAACTTATGCAGTGAAGTACAACACAGATTTACTTTCATGACAAAAGTGCAATATTATACACTTATTTACTGGCTATGGTATTTAGCAAGTATATTGTCACCAAGACAGTAACTATTTACTGACACAAAGTCGAGGGAAATAGTTGGTGTTAAGGGTGGGGGGACAATAAATTTATCATTGTTTTAATAGGCAGTGAATTAGTGATTCATTATACAGTCAGAAACTAAATGTTTGTCTATCAGGTTCGCTGCTAATTTTTGCGCAGTTTGTTAATGTGCTTTGCAGGAACTTGCTAGCATTTCGTATCTATGTCACACTCAGGCAGCAATGGCCACTTCTCGTTTAATATACATTTATGTGAAAGTTTTGAGGAGTAGTCAATTTAGATAGTTTAGTAGTAGTATACTAAAAAGTTGTTTAACCTCCAATGAGAAAGCAATCCTTATGAAGTATGGGAAAGTAGTCACCTCCAGTAAATAGTTCATACAAAGTTAATAGTTGTTATAGCCCTAACCAATTAACAGTCTTTTTAAAAACAATAAAAATGGCCAATTTATCCATCTATAATTTTATAAAGAAAATAGAGTCTTAGGTATAATAATACAATGTACTGAAAAATAAAACAGAAGTATTTTCCACTAAATAAATGTGAATTTATTGAACAAAGAAAAAACCCTTTCCTAAATGATTTTGCTGATTGTATAAATGTGGAGAATGTTGTATATGTGTGATTTAAGTAAATATCTGTGATACATTCCTGTAAAAACAGAATCTCTATTGATGTATGTGAGTGAATGTTATTTATGTTGTTTGTTTGTGTTTCTTTTCAGCAATATACATTGTATATAATTTTGTCTCATTGCAAGTCCAATTTGGAGAACTGAAAAATATGAAAAAGTCTTCACCTATTGTTATGTGATGTCCTTGAACTGCTGTAAATGGCACTGGTATGAATAAGTGTAAAGTCGAATACTATAAGTTAGCGCTGGTATAAGTCCACATTGCTATAAATTGACACTGGTATAAGTCCACATTACTTTAAATTGACACTGGTATAAGTCCACATTGCTATAAATTGACATTGGTATAAGTCCACATTGCTATAAATTGACACTGGTATAAGTCCATATTGCTATAAATTGACACTGGTATGAGTCCACATTGCTATAAATTGACACTGGTATAAGTCCACATTGCTATAAATTGACACTGGTATGAATTTGCTATAAGTTGGCATTGCTATAAGTCAACATCAGCTGATGTTGCAGTAGTTATACATAGCCCGCAGAAAGATGTCCTCACTTCACTGTACAAAGTTTTAAATGCCATTTTGCAACTAGTCTACCAATGTTAACAATATAGTTATATTGTAATCAAATGATTTTGAATTGATAGTGTAGATTGTGTAAGTATGGACACGTTAGAATAATTTGTAACACAACATTAGTTACTTGTTGGTTTTGATATTAGAAGGGCCTTTTCCTATTTCACATGAACCTTGAGATTTGATTTCTCTCGTTATATGTTATAACTACTGACTATATAACTATTACAGGGACACTTATTTCGCTGTGTTTTGTTCAAAAAAGTTTCTTTCCTTTTTACAACTTAGATTTATATTCAGTAATAAAAAAAGAGATAAACACAGGCATTGAAATTCTTAAATCCCAATATATTTTGCAAACATTGCTTGAGGAGTCCAGTGTTGTTATTGTACATCAAGTACAAGTAGCAAAAGAAGAAAAAACCGAAATAGTTTTTGGTAAATACAGCTAATACTCCTTTAAAACAGTAATGCCAGATTTTAATGTAGATCATGTTTTTCTGTTTATATCACTGCTTTTACCCTCTCTACATCAGTGCTAGGCAACGATGCTATAGGGATGCAATGCATAGTAAAACAACATTTTAGTGGTAAAATGGATTTTGAAGGTTACAACTTAGGGTAGTTATATCATTGTCACAAATCTTAATGAAAATATGTTTGTTACTTGCAATTTTTTTAATGTTTAAAATGCATATCTATTTATCTTTTGTTGGATTATTGTAAAAAATAGATTCGATTCAAATTTGGCATCTTTTTGTACATATTGAATATTTTAAGAACTAAAAACGTGTTGTTTTTGGAATATAATAGAAATAATTGCATTTCAGTTTGTATTTGGGTTCCAGCTGATTATTTCATACTAAAGTAATATCTATTCATCGGATTTGGAAATACTTTTAGATTTATTATTTGGTCTTGTATGATACCATCTTTTATTTTGGAAATATGCATTCATACTAAATTTGCGCTTAAATGACAAAGTCTTACGTCCAGAAATGATCGTCTTGAACATTTGTTTTGTTCTCTTTTGTAAAACTTTGACTTTGGTATTGTTGACTATTTTCTGAAATATTCATTGAAAGAAAATAATTTAAGATAATAATGCATTATTAGTAAAATGTGGTAAAGATATATATGTCTGAAGATGAAATCAAGGAAGGTTTCCAAGGCTGAATTAAATTTGAACCAAAATGCAGTAAGTAAAAGTAATGGAAATAATAACAAATTTTCTTTGCTAAAATATGGTATGGATAGCATGTACTTGATGCATTTAAAAAACCATTTGTGGTGCTTTTAAGAGTTCTATTGAATTCCTACTTAAAAATTTAACCATAGGTACAATACAAAACATTGTTATACCTTTACTTTTTATTCTTTATACTCTTATAATGGAAAAAGTAAAAAATTCCAGATGTTTGCCCCACAATAATTGTTGACCAGTCAGCATCACAATGTTGACTTGCTTTGTATGAAGTGTTGCCTGCTTTCATCACAGGTCGTTACCATTCAGTATTTACCGGCCATTACTCGGCGATTTCCGCTATCGGGCAGTTGTGATATCTATGAATGATAAGTTTCATAAAAATAAATGATAGAAGAGTATACAAAACAAAAAATAAAGGTATAACAAAACAATTGTTGACAGAGTTTTTGGTCAACATGTGTTATGTTGAATCCTCGGACCAAACCGATGCCTCGGGCAAAAGTTTGTTCTTCTGGTTCAACATAACGAGTGTTGACCTCACAACCAGTCAACAAATGTATAGTGTTTCATTTCTGGGTATTTTTGACACTGTTTATCATACTTTTTTCTTCATTGGTGTTCTATGTGATTGTAAATCTTAGAACAATGAAATGTGATAGATATTAATTATTGTTTTGAAAAATACGTTTAATTACTTTTTGGATAATTTATGTAGTGCAATGTTATCAGTGTCACAAATCATGTCATTGAGTTGTAAAATTATGCAATTTTCAACAAATTCAGAAGAATTGTATTATTTTTTGTGTGGGCTGGTGCAGAGATCTAAGTATCGGAGAATCATCTTTTATGTACGTGTCTGTGGAATGTGAGTATATTGAAAAACACATCATTTATGTTCATAGGACCATATCATTATTTTTACTGTGTTTATTTTAAATGTGAAGTTTCACTGTTTTTACACTGCCACATATGATTATTGTTAAGTTGTTGTTATTTATAGTAACACTGCAATCTGTCATACATAAATATTTTAAAAGAAAGGATTTCAGAATTGTTATATATTTCATTTCATTATTAAACAATGATTGACTTTGGTTAAGTGTTATTTTGAGGTCAATATTGTTTTCCTGGTCAATATTACAACTCAAACGTCCATAACTGTATCGACAGGGGATACTTACTCCTCCATGGCACCTGATCCCACCTCTTGGTTTCCAGAGGTCCATGTGTTTGTCCATTTTTACCGGAATTGTATCTATGTCTAGGACATTCTATTGATTTATACTTTGGTATCTGAGATTTTTTATATTATTATTATATAAATATATAGATGGATACTAATCATTTAATGTAAGTAGCGCTCAGTAATTCCAATATTCACTGGTTTTCCATAGAATATGATATAGTTTGAGAGGTAAAATACTGGCTTATCCAATAAGAAACAGTTTATTTTTATTCTACATAACAGGTATAGTTAAATCATGAACAATCGTTGTTTAAAGTTTTGAGTTAACCACAAGTGGTTAACGCCCTCCCAGCATTCATTGGTTGAAATAGGAATGTGAACTTTGGCTCATTTACACGATAATGAAAGTCTGAGCCTGATGGATTTTTGACGTGATGGAGGCTTATGTTCATGGACACTATGTAAGTTTTCAGTTTTGTAGAAACAGATTCAACAACTTGTGTAAGTTGTGTAGAATTACAGCAAGGCAAAATATACTGCATGTACACCCCTATTCTTAGAAAATATTGAGTGTTGCTTTGGATCCTGACAGAACCCGGATGTGCCCCTGGTTTATACTTATAACACATACAAATCACAGATACCAAAGTTATACTCTTGATAAAAGGTCAAAACAAATGGTCAAGATGATCGTTTCTGTCAATTTGACTTCATCAGTTGAGCGCCATTTAAAATACATATTGGCCCGTAGTCACCGAATTTACACAATAGTCAAGCTCGACTAACTTTTCATCATTTTAAGGTAAAACACTCAAAATTGTTTCTTTAGCTAGACATGTTTGTATATTGACGGCATACAATTGTAAATAATGATAAAAATTATTGCTTATTTGAAGAATACTTCAGAAATACATGTACTAAAATTTGTTTGAGTACAAACTCAAAATTTTGAGTCCGGCACTCAACATATATCATTCATTTTTACTGGAAGATCATAAGTGTGACGCAAAAATTTATATGTGAAAGACAAAAAATGATAATATATTTCCTAGTCACTAAAACAAGAAATATTTAGTCAAAATAAATGAAATAAAAGTTGAGTTTGAGTATTGAGTAAATTTGAGGACTTTGGACACTGATATATCAAACAGCCATATGCATCAACATTGATAACAGTTAATACCAAAAGTAATATCCATATTGAATTGATAACATTTAGATCTAACCAACTATATGTCTTTGAAATATACCATTTACATAGTACCACAATCAAAATTAGCCATTATAAAGTATATATATATTGTTCTCCACCCTTAGACCGGTGTACTGTTTTGCCAGGCTGGAGAATTTCTCCGTCTACACACTACGCTGTAGACAGGCTACAGGCGCTAAACCGAACGTTATTGAAAATTATTATGACATTTATGTGCTAAAATGTCAGTGGGATTACACACGTAAATATTCTTCTAAATCAAATCTGTTTTAAAGATGGAGCACCAAAAACGGTCCACAACTTACGCAAGATCATAGATTTAGCTTTATAATAGCTACAGCACACTATTTTAAAGTTATGCCGATATATATTTACACATGCAAATATCATGTATGGTATCTGCAACAGCGTAATGTATACATTGAAAAAACAACATCTACAAGCTAGGTACTGTAAATAATTCTCAGATATATTCATTGCAGCCTATTAATCACATAACAAAACTTACTATAATAATACCAAATATATAATATCCTAAGCCGCAATAATGACTGCGAAACGTACTGAAGGATGACCAAATGCGGAATATTTACAACAGCGTTTAGAGCACATGTTATTCACGACATACTGAGAACCGAGTATTACCAAGTTTATAATACAGCAGACTTTAAATCCACCGAAATCACTGTAAATGATCACAGCGTGCAGTAAAAATTACTAATTATGTAATACATATATTAACAAAGTCTCTTGATCACATTTTTTCCAAGAGACACATTTACCATTCATTTAGTATATACAGCGTTTACTAATAAACACTCTGGTTCGAATCCCGCTAGGGTCATTTCGAATTAAGTGGGAAAGTTTGCCAGTTTTCTTGCGGAAGGTCGGTGGTCTTTACCCGGTTAACCGGGGTTTCTCCTCCACCAATAAAAACTGGACGCCATCATATGACTGAAAAATTGTTGAGTGTGGCGTAAAACAAAAAATCAAATCAAAAACTAATAAACAAGGGACCGAGTGGTTAGAGCATCGCATTTTGAACCATGAAGTCTTTCACTTCTGGTCAGTGCAGATTGGAACCCCGCTGGAACCTTAGCTGATTTTTGTGAGAAAGTTTGCCATTTGCGGAAAGCCAGTGGTGTCTTCCTAGGTACATTGTTTCTGAGTTCTCTCCTCCACCATCAAAGACTGGTCGCCACCATATAAATGGAAAATTGTTAACTGTGGCGTAAAACAACATCCAAAATTCAAATTCAAAAACTACTCTACAACAATTGGTTGACGTATATGTTACATATTATTTCATACAGTGTCCGTAGGATTCCCCACTGTACTGGCGGAGCACTGGTTAAAAGTTCTTACATTTCACTTAGAGCTGAAGATATCTCCATATGTACGCAACAAGTTATGAAGACAAAACAACAATTAAATTAGAACAAACATCTGTCATTCAATGAGGATGTAGAATGAAATTAATTATTTGCAGTAGAGCATTGATCGATCATCAAATGTACGAGTTACCTTTCCTGGAACATGGACAGATAAAATCAAAACGAAATAGTGAACTTAAGCGACAACAACTCCCCACCCCCACGAGAAAAAAGTATCAGTTTATGTAGATAACAGCGATAGACACAAATCTGTAAAATCCAGGGTTGGGTTTGAGGTGTCATGCATGCCCTGCTGACTGACAACACTCGCCATTATTACAGTCGAATCCAAATAAAAGTACAATTATTGGTAAATACTAATTTATTCTTTAACACCTTTTCCTACGCAATTAAACATTTACATATTGAAATATTGAAAAGGCAAACGATGGTATTATATCGATCATTACATTTGAGAAATGTTAACTTAAACGCAGTTCTTGTTAATAATTTATCAATACGTTGTTTATGAAATGCTCGCATTGGACAATCAGTAGCTATTCAATCATTCGGACGACACAAACACCATATGCACCCGATAGAGGAATTTAAATATGAAATGTTGATGATAATAGCCCAAAGTTCTGTCTGTCCTATAGTGTAGATATGTGCCAATTACCTGTCCGTGTTTAAATACAAAGTACAACAATGTATTTATTCCAAAAACGATCGGCTTGAGTATTTGTTTTGACATTTGGTTGCAAAATATAACTTGGTAACTCGGTTCAGGAATTTTTATGAAACTACAGAAAGCAAGTACGCAAGGTCCTGTATCAAGTTTATGTTTTTTTCGGTCAGATTGGCGGATCTAGGGTATGGCAAAAGAGGACTCAAGTTGTATCCCGCTTTAAAGTTTTCACCTGCAGAATCATTAAATGGATGAAAAAAATAATTGTATCCGAGTGAAGTACATAGATGTATGATTCAAGTTTGTTCGTAGAAATCAGAAAATAAATTTTCGACGTTTTTATGACGTCTTTTGAGACTTCGTCATTTTTGTAGGATTTCCTCCACTTTATTCACAATAATGCATTCATTTTATGTGTTTTACCAGTGATGACTCAGTTCAGGTGAGCGATGTGGCCCGCTTGTTTCTTCTTCTCACCAACAATCGTCTGAATGAAGTAGGTTCCATATAAATATGTAAGCTATACTAGTATACGGGAATTGATAAGGAATATGATCTGCCTTGTCACGTCACATAGGTGCGACTCGCTGATCATATTAAATATCAAAGACACATGCAAAAGCGAGATTAAAATTATTCAAATTACAGTGGTTTATCACGTTTTCTTTTACATTAAATCACTAGCTACATCCTTTTGATGACAAGGTTCTCAAGACAGAGATGTTGGTGGTTTATTTGTCATTTATATTTAATGCGGTAATTTCTAGATTTTAAGATACTTTTCATCTCATATAGCTGACTAAAGACACCTACACACATCAAGGTTGGGCATTTGTTAAGTTAACTTTGTAAAAACCATCCATGTTGTGAGGATTTCTGTTAAATATTATATGAACCAAAATCTACAACTACTAAGTTGTCATATTATTCAGTTTGTTTACTTTATCAGTGGAATTGTCTCATTTCTTTTCTGAATATTACTTCGCTCAAACTATCAATAATCGAATGTTTAATTGGAATGCCAATATAGTGGATTGGAATTCAATTAACAGAAGATTCGTATTATTCAAAAAGATTGAAAACATCGTAAAATCAGGGTTTTCTTTATATTAAAATAGTAATGTATTAAGGATCAGGGTAAGATAGTCAAATAGATTTGACCATTTCCTTAATAACTGAGATATTTTATTTCTTTTTTAAAAATGACTCTTTGCCAAATGATCCACTTGTAGTCTAGCTATTGCCAGTATTTATTATAATGAATCTGTATAAAAGCTGATATGAACTATAAAGACGGAAGATAGAAATTCGGTTTTCATTTCATTAATGATGTTCTACAGAAACTGAAGAACGTTTTAGAAACAAGGTTTTCACTTGATTACGATTCTCACTGATTTAGAGATGCAGATAGTGTTAAGATCGATGTTATTCCCTTTAAATCCGTTTTGCAGTGCCCAATAATTACCGGGTAAAACAATTTTCAAACCTGGCGATACCATCGGACTGTTGTCCACGAAACAGGAGATTTGTTATATTTGTTGATTTCCGTGAATTTAGTTTTCCCCAAATCAAAGATATTTCCTGTTGTTATTTACCAATTTGCAGACGACAATCATTTGAAAACATTGTCGCACAGTAATGAGCCAGGTTATTTAAAAAAAATGCTCTGACATTCTTCTGAATATACATTCAAAATTTAAACTATGCTCTAAACAAGATAAGATATTGTTTAAACTAATTCTCAGCAGCACTGCAAATATTAAACACGTTGAATACGACAGCATTAAAGTTTAATGTTTCTAGTTCACGTTGCAATGTCATAATGCATTCAATACTATGAAAGGATCGGTCCTTTCTGAAGAATTTAACTTTCCGTTTTCTAGTTGTTAACATATGTTCTGTTGTCTATGTTTAATGTTTTGTTATCAGCAAATGTATTTGCCGTTGAAATGTTGTTTTATCATGTTAATTTTGAAATACAATCAAAAGGAAATTAAAACACACTGTTGTCGAACACCGTTTCATCTGAACAGCAGAATCGCTGAAACATACCAGCTCTGTGACTGGTCCCTGTGAAGCATCTACATGATGCTAAATTTGTCTGAACACTCTTATTATCTTTAGGAGAATCTTAGCTTGATCTTGTGTGAATATGAAACATCAGTTGTAAAAGCTGAGAGAATTTAGTGTTTAAATTGTTTGAGCATTGTTACAGTGACTCTGTATTGATATGTACTATACTTAACTAAATCATTTACAGTGTAAAACTAAGTCTATTTAAGTCATTAATTTGAAAAAAATAACCTTGTATGGTAGAACAAGGATTCATATCTTTTGATTTACCGTAATAATAATCATAAAACGCCACAGATTTTGTGACTAATCAACTTGGTTTAAACGTAGTTAACACTGCTCAAATGTCAATGGTATATGTATACCATTATTGTAATTATACATTTAGGTATTTTCTTCAATGAAAACAAAAATATATTTCACCAGGCAACTATCCATATTTCTTAACTTTCTGCATTTACTTTCCGAATAACATAATAATTTTAAAACTTGTTACATTTGAAAATCACTGTTAGCATTTATGTTTATCTGTAATTTAAGTATTGCTCTCCCTCTGTGTGTATGAGAGAGAGAGAGAGAGAGAGAGAGAGAGAGAGAGAGAGAGAGAGAGAGAGAGAGAGAGAGAGAGAGAGAGAGAGAAAGAGGAGAGGGAGGAGAGTGAGGGAGTTTGAAGCAAAGTGGACGTATTCACTTGTGTTTAAAAAGTTTACAGTTCAACAACATACACGCACAATGTTTAATTTACTTTTTATGATATCTAAAAATATTTCCATTTCTGAACATAATACATTCAACAATCTTATAACTTAACAACAAAGTAATAAGTTTAACAACTGTCAATTTTTAAACATCTTTCCTTCACTTATGCAGCTGTAAGAATTGTTTCAAGTGAACCACGTGGTTTTGGCAGTATCTTGTTATCCTTCTCCTGGCCATACTTTTCCAAATGTTCCCTCTTTGTCTGTAACATATTGATACAGGGGGGGGGGGGGGGGGGGGGGGGGGGGGGGGGGGGGGGGGGGGGGGGGGGGGGGGGGGGGGGGGGGGGGGGGGGGGGGGTCCACATCTTTACCAGAATTACATGTTAGAACAAAGTTGTATAACGGATCAAATGTCATCATTTTGTTGTATAGTTTCTATGAGTCTTTTGAGACAGTAAAAATTAAACCAGAAATTAAAATAAGTGGACATTATCAAAACAATTTTGTAAAATAATTTTATGTTTCATAACTAAACAGTTTCAAATGTAACCATATATGGATGATGTTCACAAGATCAACATTTTCTGTTACCTCAGATCTGTTGATTGCACAGTGACCTTTCCAAATATGTTGCTGAAAAAAGTGACATAATCTTTTTTCTGAACTAATGGACGAGGCAATTACATACAAAAGTTACACTTCTCTCATCCTCTCATACTTCACCATTTTCAGAACAGAATTTTACTACAAGTAACTCCAAGCTAGAACCTCTTATTTTGAACTTTAAATACCTCATACAATTTGTCTTTTTCTTTCATAATTCTTCTTCTTTTTGAAGCCTGAAAATTATATATACCTTTTATAGTTTAAAGTTATGCAATTCTTAAACTTTGAAATGCAATTGCTTTTCACAGTTACAGCGAAAATTGATATAAACAAAATAAAATGGATGTTATGAGTTGAGGTTTTCTTGGAAAATGTATGTATTACATATAAAATTGTTAAAATGAGTATATAGATGTAAACCTTGAGGGAAACACTTTTCTTTTTACATTTTCTACGGAATAAGAGGTTGAACGTACCGTAATCATGATGTAAACCGTGAAGATGACATGGAATAGAACAAATATGATAGCTAAAGAAGACATAGAGTAAATGTCATATTCTGCCACATCATTTTCTTTATAAATCTTGGCCAAATGCTTCAGACAGGCATTTTGTGTTGCATGAAGACCTAAAAACATCAGAGCAGCTAGCACATATAAGTCCTGGAAAAAAACAAAAACAAACGTTAAGTATTTCCTTAAAAAGTTTACAAAGCATATATATTTTTACAATATTCAATAAATTCATACATATATTACATGTGTATAAATGTAATACATGATACATTTCAGCAGATAAGTATGAAGTCAAATTTTGTTTTAAAAAAACTTAAGTTTTTTTTTATTATTATTACAAGTTTTTGTTGATATATTTACATGGACCAAGAACAATACAAATATCTGAGAGTCGATAAATTTGCCATTTTCTACTTCAGTTTATAAAATAAACTTCAATCATTTTGAATGCTATAGCGTTTTATGAAATGATTGAAATTTGGTCAGTTTATAGAAATATTATTAACAATTTATGATAATATACAACAGACAGATTTTCAAAAAATTCTGATAGAGAGTATCTTTGAATAAATGATAGACACAAGTTTAAAGTTATTATCTACAGTGGTTACTCTTCGACAGATTTAGCTATACATTTAGATTCATTATTTGGCCTTGTGTGATACCACTTTCTTTTTACAAATTATACATCTATTTTAAATTGGAGCTCAGATGAAAAGTCTATTTAACAGAAACAATCGTCTTGAGCATTAATTTTGGCCTTTTCCAAACCTATAACTTAGGTATTTTGTTTGAAATATCTATCTATAAATTAACTTACAAGATATGTCAGGTATGATATTGTTGGTAGAGACTGCTTCACAACTAGCTTAAATGCAACAGCTGTGAGAAAAAGAGTGATGGTAACAGCCAATCTATCAGAGGAACTTGGTTCTATTGCAAATGTTGCAAATGTCAAACTGATAATTAATAACTGAAAGATGAATTATAAAACATTTAAGGTCAAACTTGAAAATTACAAATTACATAGGTTTCAGTATGAAAGATATATGTGAAACAAGAGGAAATGATAAAATCTGATTTTAAATCATGTTTTTATAATGGACTTGTCAATTATAAACCTATAAAAAATAAGGTTTACAAGATACATGACAGTACATATATATAAAACAGTATGGACATATGAAAGCCAAGTAAAGCTACAGAATAATATTACAGAATTTGTTGAGGCTCAAATAAGATGCTTGAACCAATTAACTAGTTGTATTAATATAATAAATGTAGAAATATTGGTAAGACGTGAAGAAACATTATATCTTGCGCAATATTACGTGTAAATAAAATTCTCACGAATGCAACCAGATTTTCAGTAGATAATTATCTTTAAAAAGAGTTATGCTTTACCACAATGAAAATAATATTCCACACAAAGTAGCCCACTTTTCTTGCCACCCTGCATTGGATATGTAAGATTGGGTGTACTGTTGAACTAGCATATTCTACTGTAGTCTGGTCTCTGTATGTTTCAACATGGTCATAAATACTCCACTCCTGTGCATCCATGAAGGTTTTAGTATTTACAGAACTCAGAGAATGTTGATCTTCTATTAAATCAACCTCGCAACTAGCTCTTTCTGTTGATATAGATATTGTCAAATCCTGTAATTTGGAATGGAATAAAAATTGTATTGTTAGTAATCAGTGATATAAGAATGTAATATGTATGCACTAAAAACTTATTCTGCAATACATACAGTAATAACCAGAGACTTCTGAATTACCTGGAAAATTAGAAGAAAAAAAAACAAGATGAAAGTTCTGTTTTTACATCTGAAATATATTATTACAATATCTTACTATGTTCAATCACTATTTTGCTGGAACAATACAAATTACCTAGTGTCTTGAAATAGCATATATTATACTACTTTGATCAAATTCCTACACAGATTATTAAGCAGAGTCTGTTAGGTAGTTCTAATATAAGATATGACTTTAACAATTATCACATCACTTGTGATTTGTGGAAAATACAAAGCAATATAAAACAGAGAAACAAGAAATAGTAAAATTACATACAAATAAAAAAATGAACATTTTTCAGGTATTAAAACATGAAATAACTAGAAAAATATCCACACATTCAGCATAATAACAGAAAAAAAGAAAATGGTCAAATATGTTTTGTAGGTTTCAAGAACTATAATTTCTTTACAAAACTCATGATCAACTCATCTAAATTAACTGAAAAACAGATTGAAAGATAATTGAAGTATTTCATATGCAACATCAGAAAATTTGTTGTGTTTGAACAATTGTCACAATATGCATGTATGCCTTATCTATGGACATTTAGGCTGGATCCAATCATCATTATCCTACAAAACACAATGTTATGATAAGAGATAAACGACCATCAATTGTATTTATGTGTTTTTAAAGCAATGATGCTCCATGAATAAGAAAACAATTTTCTGGTTACCTGTACATCCATCGGGAAGTGCTGCAGTTCTAAATTTTCTTTGAAAAACCCTTTGAATCTCCAAAGTAATACAACCACCGGATATTTATAGCCTGGTTCATTGTACTTGATGGCATATGATTCTCTGGCCATCTGAAACTCTCCATCCAAATTTAGTATAAACATTTTTGGCATCCACATTATATTTGGATCAAATTCCTGAAAAATTAATTAAAATGAATATACACATATAACTGACTATTAACTGGACTGCCCTAATCACATAAATGTATGAAGTTATATATTCATTATTTGTTTATATGAGTGTGGGTGACTGACCCAAACAAGCTCTCATGTATAATTATATGTGGATCAAAAGTCAAGGCTCTAGTATTTTTATGCTCTATTCTTGAATCAGCATTCTTGAAGAAACCACACCTCTTAACCTCTATCACAGAGAATGTTTATGTAAGAAACATTGTACTGCTGAGGATCAAAGGTCACAGTCATCAGTATACAGGCTTTATTTAAGGATTGTTTTTCATTTTTTGAACATCCTCAGGGTATAAAAGCAAATGCTCATGGAAAAAATTCTTTGCAGGACGAAGTGAATTTTTTCCATGAGCAATTGCTTTTATATCCCGAGGATGTTCAAAAAATGAAAAACAATCCTTATATTTATATACATTACCATTTTTCAGTGAAACTGTAGTCCACAAGATACTATATTCATTCCAGAACACTGACTTTGCGGGGGGTGTTTTCATATGACGTAATGGCTCAACAGCTGTTTTGACATGAGAAGTAGTTCTCTTTTCTGATCTCAAATACTAATGAAATTAAGGTTTAATTTCTTTTTTTATATATCATTTTGAAAGAAACTAGTAATATGGACAATTTTGAATACTTATTCTCAGATTTAGTTCACAATTTTTAATATTCAACCATTTAGTAGTAGTTAAATGTGTCAGAATAGAATTGCCCGAATGGGCAGTATGCAAATGGCTGATAGGCCTACCATGTGCGATTTGGATAGCAACAGATGATCGTTGTTTACAACAAATTTTCGTTTGAATTCTGATATTTTATAAGTGGAATATATCACAGAAAGTTTGAGTGTGACTGTTAATATTCGTTGAAGACAACTGGAAGTAGCCATTCTATTTGATATTTACCAATCGCTGAATCAGCTGGGAAATGTTGTGAACTGTGAAGGGGTGACAATTTCGTAAGTAGACCTATTTCAGTATATAGGCTAGCCAACAATTGAAACAAGACAAATGCAGATTATGATGTGAAATAACAAACTTTTATTGTTCTGTTTAAAAGATAATTATCGACACGTTCCTTATGGAAAATCAGTGTAGGCCTATAAATTAAAATAGATTTATATGTCAATTCAGACTTCAGTTTTTTCCAGCTGATCATATAAAGTATCCCGTCAATTTACTGAGAAACCTATGAACACTACTTATGCTCGGCATTAATTTTACAGGTGGTGAAAAACAAGATGGGCCTGGTAAATAACCTAGCAATTAATATGATTTGAGATGAACTGAGAGTCAATTTCACGCGATACGAATTGTTTCTGACAGGAATAGAAAGCAAGCAGTTTATCAGAGATGCAGGACAAAATTGCACTAGACCTTACTCCCTTTGAAACTTACTTACAAGCAACGTAACAACGAAGCAAATTTTCATTTCTGTGGCCTGTGTTTATTCTCATTACATGACCTAGATCTATTGGCGTATCGCAATAGGCCTATGATATGGGCATCTACAGTGTGCTACAGATGCAGGCCTAGTTTTGTGTTTTTGTTTTCTTTCAGTGATTTTTGTTTGTTTTGTGGTAATTGATGGCTTTAAATAAAAATATGGAATGAATGTTTGTTATTTTATTCTTTATTGATTCATTCATATGTTCAGAGAATACTTGTCCGACAAATCGCTGCCGTAGCATTTTCATGGAAACCGTTTCTTAGATATTCAGGTATTCCTACGCTAGCTAGCGGTTAACACTTAGATCACGTGATGACTAACTGGTTTTATTGACACAACAAAACAGACGTTCTGTATAACTGTAATGAAGGAAATTACAGTCGTTATGTAAATATTTACTAATCATCATTCCTTGAGTCTCTATGCATGCCTCTATCATTGATGGAAATTTCAAGCTTAACAAACTACACTGTACACACATTAGAATATGCTAAAGAATAAAATAATTTCTTATAGGGGTCAATAATATAATCCATCATATTCACCTCTCACCCCAATGTATATATTAAACACTTTTAATCTGGAAATAAAACACACATGCACCCCAACACACAGATTTAAAACACACACCCTACACACACATATTTTCTTATTCAACTTACATTACCAAAAAACTGCTGTTGACAACTCTAGATGAAAAAACCCAGTAAAACAATTGTCTTCCAGAATTGTGGACACCCTTGGTGTATGCATGCAGAGACTGTATGGCAGAAACATAGCATATTCCTAACATTTCCACAGATATTCAAGTGGTTTCAGCATGCTAAAACAATGTGTATATCTGAGGTCTCTCCATGTTTACAAATGGTTTCAGCATGATAAAACAGAACAAATACCCCATGTTTACAAATGGTTACAGCATGTTGATATTGTGCATATAAACATCAGTTTTTTGCTTATTTCTAAATTATTTCAGCATGCTGAATCAGTACATAGGCCTTAATACAACAATTGTCCAACAGTTCCAGCATGCTGAAACTGTACATAAGCCTAAACATCAAGTTTACCAGTTCTTTCAGCATGGTGAAACAGTGCATATACCTCAAGTTTCTGTTAGTTTCCAAATGTTTTCTGTCTGGAAGCATGGACATATTTGCATATGTAGATGTACATATGCAAAAACTAATTGGAAACTTCAAGTTTCTGCACAGAAACTTGCAGAAATTGTATGAAAATTAAGGTTTCAGCTTGGTTTCTGCAGATTTTAAACTACGCTAAAGCTGGATTTTTCATGCATTTTTCACTTCCATCATTGTGGATCACATCTATTGTTTAATTTTTCACCTCTGATCCATCATAAATTACAAGAGTAGCTAATGTCTTACCTTCACAGAGGTATCATTAAAAAGAGGTTCTTGCCATTTTGCTTGGACAAACAATTCTGCTTCAAACTGTTGGTCAACAGTATCGATGTCGTTTATTTTCATAAATGTCAGCTTTATTTCCACTATGACCTGCAATTGATTCATAATATGAAACCAAAGTATTTATAGAGCATTTATATTTAATGAACAGACCAATTCATTTCAATATAATACATCATATTTATATATACAGGCCTAGCCGACCTTTTTCTATAGTTTCCATGGGACCATTTTTTAGCCCAATTCTCTATAAAACAAAGATGTGATTATGCCTGGTATAGCACCTTCCCAAGTCTAGGTTTTCTGATCCATGTTCCTGAAACACCTTGACAGATTACATTTCATATTTGGTGATCTCTGGTGGTGACATGTAGCACCAATTTAAAATTTCTCTTAGATTGACACAACACTGACTTTAGCCAATAAAAAGACTTGTGGCATATAGCCTGCATGTTGCCATTATTCTTTGTTTACATACTTTCCCCTCTGTCATGTGGTCAATGATTAATCTATTGTTCAATGCATTATGATTGGCTCAGAGAAATGATACCCGAAGCAAAGGGCCAAATTGATGCCATGAAGCCACAATATACAGGCCAAATCTGTCAAGAAAGCCTTGACTTAGGAGTAGGGAAGATGCTGGTGTTAAGACTGAAATGGCAAGAAAAATGGTGAAATGTATTTAATAAAGAGAATCCATTACACTTATATTTGCATGTGTGCATACTATTCTTTCCAACTGCAAGAAAAAAATCCACATAAAAATGGCAGAAAAAGTCCTGATAATATAATCATATATATTAGTGGAGTTGACTGTATATGAAACTAATGACATGGGTCATGTTTGTTACATTTGTTTAAACATAGCAAATCTTTGAATGTATTTGTCCCCATTTTAAAACAAATATCCCTTGGAACTGAAAAAAGTCAATACTGTTTGATGTCATTCAACTGCATTAACAGAAAAAAGACATTTAACACAAAGTATTTGTTTCAAATATCTATAATACCTAGTCAACTCATATGAATATGCATGAGCAGATATCCGCCAATTCTAAGGCATCTAGTCTTACTTTGGGGACTACTGGTATAGGTTTTATCTTTGCTGTCCATTTGTAAGTCCGTCTGTAGAAGGTTTTGGTTAAAGTTTTGCAATTGCTTGCAAATTCACTTAATAATGGTTTCACAGTAAGGCACGTGTAATGTAATGTTTCATTCACAATTAAGCTCTCAAAATGTTTATTTTATTTACTTTTGAAAGTATATTGAGATATATGAGTTGAAACAACATTTCAACAATCATCTTCTTCTTTTTTAGTTTTTCAAAATTCATCATTATATGGATATATATTTGGTGGCTCAAAAGTGATTAAGAAGATGAAAGTTTTGTCAGACAGATACAAAGACCAGACAAGTATTCCATCAGTTCAATGAGCAAGAGCATAACTATAATCTGGTACCAAAATGACTTTGTTTTCACCTTACAAGCATTTTTCATATATCATACAGTTCCCTTGGACAATGTCCTTATCTCAACAAATTTAGAAAACCATTTCTGTCCATGCTGATATTTAAGTTGCAAATTGTAACCTAAACATCTTGTTATGTACATGTAACTTCAAAATCATTTAAAAATTACCTTATCTTTCCGTGCATTTGTATTTTCGCTATTAGAAGTACCACCTTTATCATATGTTACACTCTCACTTGGACCTAAGTCAAGTTTTCTGGATATTTGGTCCAATACTGCATTATTTTTCTCCAGTGAAGTAAGAAGCCTCTTAAAGACTTTACCCAAAACTGGTTCTTTATTGCCGCTGGTAGGTAACTTATCCTCCATCATAAATCATATGTATTCACATGTTTTTCTTACATCAGATTCCTTTGACTTTGACTGAAAAATAATCCAACCAATCATAGAGTAAGCTACACATTCATATATAGTCTAATCTATTAAGGATTCACTATATTTAGCAAATACCTGTCTCATGCCACCTAAATTAAGTCTTCCAAAAGTATTTTCCTTTACAAATGATCTGGTTTTAGCAACTACCTGATCATGACTTATGTGACTAACAACCATAGTTTTTACTTCCAAAATAACAAAATACAGTGAAACTTGTATATAACCGCCTACTTAGAGAACAAGCAAATAGGGAGGTGGTCTTTATATAGAGGTTGATTTGTACACAAATTGTACTATTGGGGACAGCAAAAAACTTTTTACACATGTGGTCCCTAAAGCAGGTTTTACTGTAACCTGTATTTTGTGACTTTGTTTAACAGTGTACCCTCGTCCTGCACCAGATTCCCCTCGTACTGACATAAAAATAAGGTGCCCGAAGTGGATTCTGTTAACATCATCACAAATTAAGCATGAAATATCATGAATGTGTATTCAAGAAATGAACATGTGAAATAAGGATATAACTTCAAAACAAATTTGTTTATTTCTAAATTATATTTGAAAATAAAATATTGATCATCTATATATATATATATATATATATATATATATATATATATATATATATATATATATATATATATACATAGTCTGACCTGCCAAATATGACCCTAAAACAGGTAAGACTGTATACATGTTAAAAACTACAGGATAAAATGGACAAAAACTTTTGCAGCATCTTTTGAAAAAAAAAAGTCTTATGTAGCAGATTTGCTCATGTCATAATAAAGGGGAAGCCCTTATGTAGAGAAGGTAACATTTTCCTTCATACATCCATGTACCTGTACTAGTAATAGTAAAAAATTTGCTCACATCAGGAAATTGTGCATGGCATTAAAAAAAACTACAGCAACTTTAACCAGACACTTGACCAGTTCTTATCATGAACACATTGAAATCAAATGATTTGGAGATATTTTTTTAGCCCCTTTGTCCCCTTCCTGAGGGTCTAGGGCATATGTGGCATAGTGCATGTGAGAGGTCATGTCCACCTCTACCTCCCAAACTTTGGGCGTTGCTCAGAAACTCCCAAGAAACCCAGCAGTCAATAACAAATATGACCCCGAGTTGTAAGTTTTAGCCATGTGTCAACTTCCTTAGGGTCTAGGGCATATGTGGTATAGTGCATGTGAGAGTCAGGCGTCATTCAGAAACTCCCAGGAAGCCCAGCAGTCAATAAGAAGTATGGTCATATGTGGCATGCACTATACCATATATGCTCAGGCTTTCAAGAAGGGGACAAAGGGGTTAAAAGTTACATCAATAACAAGTATGGTCCCGCGATGTCAGTTTTAGCCCCTTTGTCCCCTTCCTGAGGGTCTATTGTATATAAGGCATAGTACATGTGAGAGGTCATGCCCACATTTACCTCCCATCAGGAAATTGTGCATGGCATTAAAAATAACTATAGCAACTTTAACCCGACGCTTGACCAGTAATTCTTATCATGAACACATTGAAATCAAATGATTTGGAGACATTTTTTTCTGATATAACATTTTCCAGAAGTACTAGTGTTCTAAATATTTGATGTCACATCTAAACTTTGACATCAATTTGGGGGACAGGTGTTGCCATTGAGAGATTGGATAGATTCCGAAAGCATTGCAGAACATTTACACTAGGCCTACATGTTAAAAACAATATGTAAAACTGCTGATTAATGCATTCACCCTCTCCATAGGTATAACATATATATCTTATCATTTATGGTGACTTTAATAATTAAAAATTACAATGAACTCCAGTTTACAAGTACAGCAACTTGTAGTTGTATCTGTGAAATCAACAAACATAAAGACTAAAGTAGTCAGATATACTTTATGACCTTAACCTTCTCAGAACTGGCTGTTGATTCACAAATTAATATGTTTGATATACTTTATTACTCATAATGTTTCCCCTGTAAAGTCTCTGCTGATGTATGTTGTTATCAATAACGGGTAGCTTCCACCATATATGTGATGCCCCCTCCACCTCAGCCACCATGACAATGCCCATGCTTATCTTATGACACCAACTCTGATCAGTTAATTTTTTTTAATCATTTAAGTAAAACTAAATCACAACTAAATCATAACGAAAAAGGCATGGACCATCAAACTACGTCAGGATTCCGTGCTAGCAAAGGGCTGTCGATCTGTATCCGAGTTTTACCTTTTTGACCTGAGTGAGTGACGTCGTGAAGAATGTCGGAATGAAAGTGAAACATTTCTTCCACGTTTAACTACTGTAATCTTTACTTTTGAAGAAAATTTCAACTTTTAATTGGATATCTTACTATAGTAGCTTCACAATACAAATAGAATATTTTCAAATAATAATTCCAAATTATAAATTAATCATGTTCATACCAGTAGACAAGCAGCAGACGATGTCTTACAGGATATAAACCAACCTCGCTAAAATAAAGAACCTGAGCGGATAATAGAGATGATAATCCGGGTTGAGTGCAAAAAGGGTAGAACCGCAGCCCGCGCATGCGTTTTGATATTTCAATAGATAAACATTGGTTTACTCTATTTTTTTCTGTAAATGAATTAAATGTTAGAATGTGTTATAGGACGCTAAAAAAATAATTTATAATTGCACACTATGTAAATGATCATTAATCATCTGCACGTCGAAATGAGTAGATCTATCAAGATTGTTGAACGTGAAGCAATGCCAAAAAAAAAAGTAATAAATATATTAATATAACAAAAAAGCAAAAACATAAACTTGAAATTTGAAATGAACATGAGCAGGAATTGTATGAAGAAGGTCTATTCCGTCTTCCATACTTGTAATTGGTTATTAACGGCAAGTCGCAAGAACTTTCTTGGCATTCGGTAATAGATCTAGCGTATTCGTTGAAATTATCGCCAGTCAAAGTAAAGCCGGATTCAAAATTTCGGTTACAACGAGATACGGCTGGGGAATTAAGAAAAATAATTGAAGTACGTAGGCTACTGAAATTCCGAGTTGCTCTCCATGCTCAAGGTTTTAGTCATTGTAGTAAAAACAACTCACTTATCTATATCTCACTTACCTGTATCTCACTTATCTATATCTTGTCTACCTATATCTCACTTATCCATATATCGCCGTGGCGGATTTAAGGGGGGGGGGATGAAGGGCCCACATCCCCTTTGAACGCCAAAGTATATATGTATGTACTGTAGAAATCAACTCAAAAACCCAGTAGATGACAAAAAATGTTTAAAACATAATTAACATAATAATAATAATAAAAATAATAAAACATAATTTTAAATAAAAAGTTGGAAAACTAATAAAAATAAACTACGTATAGGGCCTACAAAAATTGCACCTCTCTACGCTCGGCGAAAACAATTATATACTCTTCCTTCAATTTAACTTGAAATCCTGGATCCACACTGGCTTTGTCTGTATATTTTGGAATTTAGGACTTTACTACGCTTTGATTTATTTCAGCCTCTCTCTAAATTGTAACGGTAAAGGGGTTTTCGTTTGCGTTATCTCAGCATGTATTATGAATATGAACATTTATTTGTAAACAAAATTTGCATCGGATCAAAATGTATTCGATTTTCCTTTATCTTATTATCAACTAAATACATGTATATGGAAATTTAATCATTGATGATATCCATTTTTTACACAGAAAGAACGTACCATTTTCACCCGTACGGCGTTTTTCACCCCCTAAAAAAAACACAACAAAACAGAACAAAAAAATCCAAAAAGCAAAACTTTATGCCCCCTCTTTGAAAATTCCTGGATCCGCCCCTGTATCGACAACCTATATCTTACTTATCAATATATTGCCTACCTGCATCTCACTTATCTATTTATCGCCTACCTATATCTCACTTATCTATATATCGCCTACCTATATTTCACGTATCTATATATCGCCTACCTATATCTCACTTATCTATATCTCACATACCTATATATCAATTACCTATATCTCGCCTACCTATATCTCACCTATATATATCTCACCTACCCATATCTCACCTATCTATATCTCACATAACTATATGTCACTTACCTATATCTCACTTATATATATCTCACCTACCTATATCTCACTTATCTATATCTCACATACCCATATATCACTTACCTATATCTCATATATATATATATATATATATATATATATATATATATAACATCAGCGTCGGAATGCATTTGAAAAATTGAAAGTGGGGGGGGGGGCTAAACCAACTTAAAATCGTGGATCAACTGTTTTTATACACACTTATTACCAGAAACGTCTGGGGCTAAGCCCAAATATTTAAACACCTATGTCTATCTTTGCAAAAAAAGTGGGGGGGGGGGGGGGCTAAGCCCCCCCTAGCCCCCGGTTCCGACGCCTATGTATATAATAATATATATATATTATATATATATAATAATATATATATATATATATATATATATATATATATATATATATATATATATATATATATATTCATAGGCGTCGGAGCCGGGGGGCTAGGGGGGGCTTAGCCCCCCCACTTTTTGCAAAGATAGGCATAGGTGTTGAAAATTGGGGCTTCGCACGATGCCCCCCAAGACGTTTTCTGGCGTGTGTGTGTTTTAAAGTTGGTTTAGCGGTTTGCCCCCCCCCCCACTTCTGGCGTGTGTGTGTGTTTTAAGTTGGTTTAGCCCCCCCCCCACTTTCAATTTGCTTCCGACGCCCTATGATATATATATATATATATATATATATATATATATATATATTATATATATATATATTATATATTTATATATATATTATATATATATAGTATGTGCATTTGAAGTACAGTTAATATAAGGTGTACACAGTTGATTATAGATTGTTCAGACAGATTACTAATACTGTACAGCAATAATTAATTTGTGTGTTTGATAATGACTTACGTGCAAGCAAAACTTACGCGATGAAATGGGTTTTGCATGCAAAAACGTCTTTCGTGATAAAAGTCACTACTTGCATGCAAAAAGTATGTTTTATCGCGTTAAAAGTGATTTTTAACGTGAAAGTTGTCATCGCGTAAGCGCATCCCGTTTGTGACCCAAACGTTTAAAGGTGTGCATAATGCGCACAACATACTTATTGTAAATTATGTGCACAAAAAAGTAATTGCTAAAATTGTTCGCACAATATATTTAAAATTCGAACACGATATATACATGTATAACTAAACTATGTGCACAACATAGTAATTGGAGATTGGGCATAACAAGATAATTGCTAAACAGTAGCATAGCATATAGATAAAAGCGTGCATAATATAACTGGACTATACATACAATTCATGAAAAAGATACCCAACATGCAAACGTACTAATGTCACTTCTTTTTTGCATCTGGATTTCCAGAGGTCAGTGTTTGTCCAATATTCATTTACAAGATATGTATATGTACATCCTGGACGGATATCCCATATATTTATACTTTGGTGTCTGAGATTTTTATATTCGTTTTTCACCGGAGATTCTCCGTAAAAGTCACCCCCAGTTATGGTTAATTCTCTATATCCGATTTTGTATTTGAATAATTAGAGTTGTTGCCTATGCATGTAGGATAATTGCATCTGGTGAGCAAAAGTAGCATCTCTAAATTCAGCTATACGTGAATGGATCGTTCTTAATCTAAATATTGTTCATTCCTTGACGTATATCAACTCTACACAAAACAAACTATAGACAGAAAAAGACACAAAAACATTGCTGCCACTTGGCAAAGTCGGACAAAATTATAGAATCGATATGAGAGAAAAAAGTAGACATCACACAATTGATACAAAGAAATAGCTTATAATACATGTAAAACATTTAATACTAGACGAATAAAGACTGGACAAGTAGCAGACCATATACATCATCAGATACAAAACAAAGCAAATTATAGAGAAGGCGAATATATGGTTTGAAATGGTAACATTACTCTTAAACGGATTTAGAAATACAATTAGGTTATTTTTTTTTGGCCTTGAATAATGCCACTGTTTGTTTCGGAACTTAACATCTATTTTAAATTCGAGTTCAACTGATGGAATCTAATTGAGCATTTATTTCACCCCTGTATTTTGTTTTTAACAGACCTATTACTATGGCATTATGTGTATGATATTTACAGAGGATTCAGGATTAGTTACAACAGCTAAGGCTACAGAACAGCTAAAGGCACAGACACTAGATGAAATATTGTCAATTATTGTATATCTGGACATTTTCGCCTCCGTTTAATTTTCACCATCTTTGCCTTTAGATGAGAGGGCGAATTCAAAATGAAGGCGAAATTTTCAAGTCAGATAAGTGAAGCATGGAAAGCCGTGCCACTCATGAGACTGGTTTTGTTTGTTTGTTTGTTTGTTTATTGTTGTTTAACGTCCCACTCAAGAATATTTCACTCATATGGAGACGTCACCAAATGCCGGTGAAGGCCTTCAAATTTTGGCCTATGCTCGGCACTTACGGCCATTGAGCAGTGAGGGTTCTTTAACGTGCCGACACCTACTGTGACACGGGACCTCCAGTTTTTACTGTCTCATCCGAAAGACAGGATACCAACCTGTCGCCGGCGGGACTCGAACTCACGACCTCACGATCAAGAGTCGAGCGCGCTACCGACTAAGCCAGGCCGGCTCATGAGACTGGTGATTAGGGGCGAATTTAAGATCTGGTGAAAATGTTTTCTGTCTCAAAAGGGGGAAATTAATCGGGGACGAAAATTCCAGGCAACAGTATATAAATACTGTTTTTTTAAATACAAAACATGAAACGAAGAATGGACGTGATACCGAAAAGCCTATGATACAAGTTGCAAAATATATCGTTTAACAATTAGATAAGTGAAAATTAAGCGAATTATAAAGAAGCTGAAGCAATCAAACACACCAAGCTACTTATCATAGGCATCTTACACAATATATTCAGTCCGATACAAGAAAAAGTTGGATACGCGGATTAATATATTAGATTACTGCGCGCAGCGATATACTTCATGTATGCATGTCATGTAAAATAGTGTGAAATTGTTTTTTGTGTATTTGTTAATTCGGCTTTTGTTATGAGGGTTGATGGGTGCTTGTTTACAATTATTTGTACTTGAACTTAGTGCATCTGGACTTTTCTGGCAGATCAGATGTTTGTGTGTTTGTTCAAGGACGTTCTAACTCTGTCATCATGTTATTATTTTTAGCCACAGGGACTTTCCTGAAAGTGCTGGAAAGACCATTTTCTTTATTATTCCTATGTAGTGATCTCTAGACCTGTTTTAGAGTATATATACAGAGATGATCAGGACATCAGGCAGAGCGAGATTAGAACAGCTGAGACTATTTTTGAGACCAAGTTATAGGAGAGCAGACCATATTTTTTTATATTGGGATTTATGTTAGAATAGTGCATATCAATATTACACACAAATCCGAATTTATTGTGTATTCGAGTGGACCGCTTTTAATATTAAATTCGGATTGGAATTTATTGTGTATTCGTGTTGATCTCTGAACTGGAACTGAACTGTGAGTTGTGATTTTAGTTATTGTAAACTGTCATTTAGATTAAGTTTTTATTTTGTTATTGTTAATAAATTTTATAAATTTACTTTACTGTGTTCTTGATTTTTGCTGGCATATTTTAGGGTAAATCTGACACTTTTCGTACTTTCACTGAATGCACAGTGAAAATGCATGAACAAAAGAAACGAAATGTGGCTGACGTGTGTGCAATGGTTTTATCATAGTTACTCTGTTGTTGTCTATTTAAACAAAAGGTATAAGTTTATTGACAAATTATTGAAAATATAAAATGGTGATGATGTCCCTCCCATTAATGTTAGAGACCATATACCGTCACTCCCTTTCGCTAATCATATCTAAAACTGATGACCTTTTGACCGAGCTTAACCTTTACACCGAACTCGAGAAGAGGACTCTGACTCCTTCTGGGCACCAGGTCTCATCCCGTTTTGGATTATTTATTGTCCTTCAACTTGACAGGGATGTTATATCTAAACGTGCTGTTTCTAATGGACTTGGCTTCATTTTTTAAAACAATTCATCCTATCACTCAATGTTATTATCTGTTCTTAGATGAAGTTTTTTACAACGACTGCATGGTAACAAATAAAACAATTTTATTTGATTTAGTAGAAGTAGTTGTCACGTATATTTGCATCCATTTGTTTTAAAGTACGTTTTTGTTTAATCTACCGTTGAAAAATTATTGCTCTATTGCTTTTTCAGTCGATTTAATTTACTGAAAACCATGTAGAATCCGACTGCGTGTTTTATAAGTAGTTCTAATGGGTTTGGGTACGCGTTTTATTGTAAACTGCACTTTAACATATTCTTCATTTTTTACTTTTAGCATCCTTTTAGGTTGGTAGATATCTTATCTCTTTTGTTCATTTCTCACATTTCTGGTTTACTCTTGATTGTTTTGTGTTTTATTTTGTAATGCTGTAAATTATATAGTTTGTATAATATAGTTTGTATTCACCAATTATGTCTCCCTTTCTCAGAAGACATTGTTTTTGTACGAGTTTCTTCTTCTTCTCTTAAGATGACAATTTTTTTATATACATGCATGGTATTGACATCAAGATGATGTGTCAAGAACAATAATTATGGGGATCGGCTCTTTTATTACATTTTTTGCCCTTTGTAAAATAAATACTATTCAGAGCATAACAGATAGGATGAAGATATTTGGAAGATAGGATGATAATGTTTTTTCAATTGTATTGGGAGGTAAAGGCGAAACCTAGCCGAGTCAGCAACAGGAAAATTTTTAAAAAGTCCAAGTAGCATCATACCAAAGACGCTGGTGTTGGTCAATATGTGAATGTTTTCCTTTACAGCAGCTTCGAATCCCTCATCCTCGACACATTTTACTTAGCCATCCATCATAGATTACGAAACCATGCTCAGTACGTATGATACAGATATCTTTATGTTTATTCAATTTGGATTATGCAAATACTTTGACATTTTACTTATTGTAGACACAGACAGGAAATTAACAACCGGGCTATACGACAAACGCAATGATTTCGGCCTTCTAATCGTAAATTTTCCACATTTAAGGAGTGATATCCCACAATCACCTGCATATGGTGTTTATATCTCACAAATGATCCGACTACTTACTGACAAGTTACTGACACAGTGATATCGAAAATCACGTTTGATGTTTACGTTCTGCCGTCGGTTTAGTAACGTTGTATTGGGATTACTCTGTTTCACTAAATAAAATGTTGAATTACCTGTTCGATAGCGATTGCTGAGTGGTGTGACTTCTGTTTCATTTGACTGTGGACTTACGGCGAATGTGACCGGTCAACAGGGGATGCTTACTTCTCCATGGTATATGACACCACCTCTGGATTTCCAGAAGTCTGTATTTGTCCAAAAATTCACCAGATTTGTATATGTATCATGGACATCCTGCATACTTTGGTTTCTAAAATTTTATTTAGATAAAAATTACAAATACTGAAGTGTGTATCTCAAGAAAGTCCATATGACAACTTGCCCATACGGTGACAATTAGACAAACAAGGACCACAGGAAAATCCAGAGGTGGGATCAGGTGTCATAGAGGATAAAACATTCACCTGCCGACCAATCACTCCCGTAATGAGCCTAAAATTAAAACCAAACCGGCTTAGAAACAAATTCTTGTTTTCAACACATTGTAAAAAATATCGAATAGTGAAACATAATATTTCTACACATATAATGTAAATTGACCAGAAAATAATAACTGTTAGTATTTAAACCGTGCACTTTCACCGTATCATAAAAGTTTTTTTATTACCTCTTCTAACATAAAATGATTTATTGACAAAAATATCCGGTTGGTTGAATTGTCTTAAAACTTGCATTTCCAGTTCAGACCACCTGATGGTATGTTTTCTTTCATAAAAAAACAAACACAACATCTTAAACAACAACAACAACAACGACGAAGACGATGATGATGATAATGATGATGATGATACAATTTGCAATTTACGGTCAAATATATCGTGCTATTGCAGTTACGATATATGGTGGTGCCTAACCAATGTTTGGCGCATTTTGTAACGATAAAATGTTCGGGTGATAACCTCTAAATAGATTCAATACGCGTATAAGTACTGGTGGAATCTGTTTCTTCAGTTTATAAAATTGCTATAATTAACACCAGTTTCGTTCATAATATAATAGCAAAAGTGTATGCTCGCAATATTTTGTGAAATTTCAAATCTTATAGGGAATATATTCCTGTAATTCTATAGTACTAATACTTGGTAAACAATTATTATAGTACAGATTGTCAGAGACTCGGTCTCCTGTAGAGAGATGAGACGGATCATCAATAATCTCAAGACACTTATATCTAGTAGGTAATTTGGAAAGGGGGAAATCTATACTGGTAATTTAATAGCCATTACACTCAACAATGTATCTATATCAATTTCTTCTGAAGATGGAAATTAGGACCAAACTGATGTAAATGCATCAGCTGTTTATTACAAGATTATAGATCGACTACTTACCAGAGTCTGCGTACACACTTAATACCCTTCATTATACTTAGAAAAACACTTACCACTGCTGACCTATATGAACTTCTATGTGCCATCGAAATGACATATAAATTACAGTTTGTGTACTGGATTAGAAAAAACAACAATTATTTCCGAAGACAGGATCGGACATGGTAAGATTTTTATACGAAAAGATTATTGATTTTACACATTTCTTTGTAACTTCAATACTGGGAATGGAGATTGGATTTATTTTACTAGTTTCACATTGTTTACAAGTAATTGACGAATTGTTTGTTTGGTTGACTGGTTTGTTGTGTGTTATTTGTCAAATTCAACAATTGTATGGCAGTGGAGTAGAAAATAACACAATTAACCCGAAAAGAGATCAAGTTAAATTGGCAAACATTTTCACAAAATAATCTTAGGTTAAAGCCTCAAATCCTCAAATCGCTGATGCTCTTCCCACTCGGGCATGAGATCCCAAGGTATTTTATTGTCACTAATTGCGAAACGGACGAACAGGCGGATAAGGGCAGAAAACGCTGGCTGAAGTATGGCCACCTTAGGGAAGTTAAAGGTAAGGTAATGATGCTATAAAAAGCACAAATACCAACGTATTTACCGTTCGGTGCTCCAAGAGGTTGTAGACAAATTCTGGTGAACATTGGACAAACACAGAATATCTAGAGATGAGATCAAGTGCCACGGATTACAAAGTATCCCTTGCCGACCAATCACACTGGCCACAAGTCGATGTTCAAATTCAAATGAACAAAACCTCGTCACAATCTGTATAGACGATACAGCGACTACTATTGAACATTTCATTCAATGAAAAATTGTAATTGAATTTTTGAATGGTGTTTTACGCGACTACTATTGAACATTTCATTCAATGAAAAATTGTAATTGAATTTTTGAATGGTGTTTTACGCCACACTCAACAATTTTTCAGTTATATGGTGGCGGCCAGTTCTTAATGGTGGAGGAGAGAACCTGGTTATAATGTACCCGGGAAGAGATCACCGGCCTTCCGCAAGTAAACTGACAAGCTTTCTCACAAAAATAAACTTAGGTTCCAGTAAAAGTTAAAGATTTCATGGTTCAAAGTGCGATCCACATTGTAATTGAAAACATTGTATTCATTCCGACCATCAAAGCGAAATGTTTACATTAACGCGATTCCTGATATCGTTGTAAAAGCCACTTATCAGAAATTAGTTTGCTTCATACATGAAATGGTCATAGGTTGAACACGCATTGGAATACGGGATCTTTTGCGAGATTTATACCACCATATGAAGACGAAAAAGGAATATTACCGTTTAAATGCGAAAAGAAATCGTCAAGCTTTGTTATTAGTGTCCCGACTGTGTTTATAGTAAATAAAATGTCCAGTAGGAAGCGTCTGTGTGTCTTTAATTTCTAATTCGTTAAGATCTTTCACATAAGTATAGAAATTGTAATTTCTAATTGGCAATACGTTGTCGATATATCGGAATGTAAAACTAAAGGCGACAACTAGTCTTTTCTTCTTTTGATTCAAAGTCTTTCACATTCTGATCAGACACAAGGCCATGCTATGGAACTTTATAACCAGGTTTTGTGGTTGGACATACAGGTGAATTTTTAACAGGTCTTGCAGATTGGAAGGTCGATACATGATGATTTATATCTAGATTCCGCTGCTGTGACATACTTTAAACGTTTACTATTTTTTCCAGCAGATCCATACCCTTTTTACTTTCTAGTATCTATATTGTTGACAAATGCTCTTAGAAATGAATGTCATAGATATTCTGAATGAAATTTTCCCTGATATGATGTGAGCCCAAAGCATACGTTTCGACAACTAATTTAATCCCGTAAAGGTATTAGAGATCATTGCTCATATATCAAAGAAAGCAGTACAAATCAAGAAAAATATGAATTTTTGAATTTTGAATTTTGAATATTGTTTTACTGTTTCATGGGCCTTCCACAAGTAAACTGGCAAACTTTCTCACAAATATCAGCTTAGATTCTAGCAGGGATCGAACCTCGCTGACCGGAAATGAGAGATTTCATTGCGCAATGGACTCGTTATGAAGTATTGATATGTATGACGTAGTATGCATTTAAATTACTGTATCTGAGCGAAATGTGAAAAGTAACATTTCGCTCAGATATCATAATTTAAATTCTAAACTTCTCAAACGCTAAGATATTCATTTTACAATAGGTACTCTTAGACGGATTTGGCAAAACACGTACATTTAGATTGGCCTTGCATGATATAACTTTTTCTTTCGGAAATATACATTTACATGTATATTAAATTTGAGCTAATATGTAAAATATAGTATATCAAATCTTCTGGATCTCCAGGATACACATACAAATAATATTAAATATTCCTCATTCTATTGATAAGTGTCATTCTGTAGATTTCTTCTTTGGTATCTGAAATTTTATATTGTATCGTTAACTTCTCGTCTGTTTAATTCAGTTCAAACACCACCCTATTATATGCAGTATCAAAGACGAATACCAATATATACTATTTTACTAGATTTATTATGACCTAATTCAAATTAAGTGTTAAATAATTTTATCTAAGAATTAGATAAGATCTATTTAAGATATTTAATAGTTGTAATACATGTATATAAAAATCACAGATACCAAAGTATAAATCTTCAGGATGTCCAGGGGAGAAATTTACAAATCTGGTGAATATTGAACAAAAACGCACCTACATGTATCCCATGATTCAAATGTTTGGTCGGTATTCAAGGGTACTATAAGTACATCCAGGGATTCTATAATTCAAATTTTTGGTCGGTATTTAAAGGAACCATGAATACACTCATGTATCCCATAATTCAAATATATAAAAACACAGTTGGTTCTCATAGGAATGCCGAGAGTTGATCTTTTTTAAGGTATAATAAATGTACTCATATATCCCATAATGCAATTGTTTGATCCGTATTTATAGTTTAAAGATACCATATTGTACGTATATTCAGGTTTCCCATTTTTCAAATTGTTTACCGGTATCTGAAGGAACCATATTGTACAACTAGGATTTGAAGATGTTTGTATTACGATAATGCGCCAAGACTGAAAAAACGAGTGCACTAATTCAGTGATTCATCATTTAGCACGAAAATACTAATCATAAAATTTCTCCATAATTCTACTTAAATTAGGTACAATGATACATGAGTCATCTCTGGGATTAAATTGGTTTCTCTATACATCAGCGACATTAAATTAAATCAGTTGCATAAATCTTTTAATGCGTGTAATCCTTGATATTTGCAGAAGTTTCTAGCAGAATTTTTGCCGTTTGTTTAATGCATTGTGCGCATGGTCGTCTTTACCCACCAGCTCTAATTAATCTTATACATGCAGCTCTTTAGGTAATACACAGTATGGATAAAATAGAACAAATGAAACAGAAACTATTACATTTTGTTGAATAATTTTAAATGGAAAAGGGATAATTAATATTTCGTTGGTTTTTATCAAAGTTATTCTATTTAAATAATACATGTCTTGTGTATAATTAAGATTTTACTTTTTCTTTGAAATGGGATTCTTTACATTATGGTTATCTAATGATAGTAACAAAACGTTTCCTTTTGATATTAGAATTTTGTATGTAAGTATGTATGTATGTATGTATGTATGTATGTATGTATGTATGTACGTACGTACGTACGTGAGACGGCCTGGCTCAGTCGGTAGCGCGCTCGACTCTGGATCGTGAGGTCGTGAGTTCGAGTCCCGCTGCCGACAGGTTGGTTTCCTGTCTTTCGGATGAGACAGTAAAAACTGGAGGTCCCGTGTCACAGTAAGTGTCGGCACATTAAAGAACCCTCACTGCTCAATGGCCGTAAGTGCCGAGCATAGGCCAAAATTTGAAGCCCTTCACCGGCATTTGGTGACGTCTCCATATAAGTGAAATATTCTTGAGTGGGACGTTAAACAACAATAAACAAACAAACAAACAAACGTACGTACGTACGTACGTACGTATGTATGTATGTATGTATGTATGTAAGTATGTAAGTATGTATGTATGTATGCAATGTATGTATGTATGTATGTATGTATGTAATGTATGTATGTATGTATGTATGTAATGTATGTAATGTATGTATGTATGTATGTATGTATGCATGCATGTATGTATAAATACAAAAGCATTATATCAGTGGTGAATTAAATATTAAAGAGACATGTTATAGCGAGGAAACATTTCCTCATTACATTGACGGATAACATGCATGGTGTGTACTTTTTATCCACGTACGCAGTATCAAAGCGATGTCTTGATTTAGAGATCTCAATACCCTATACAGAGTCCCTGTTTTATTTCGAATTGATATCGTATTTACGACTCCGTTTCCAAGCAATCTAAAAGTTATTTGAAATAGACACTTAAACATCTATCTCTCAAAATGATAGTTAGATACTCTAGTCACAAAATAATTACAAAATGCATAAAAATCTAACAGTCTGTATACATATACGTATCTCTAAAGACATTTAATCTAGTTTTCTTCACGCCGTTTTCACATAGAATTACTTTTTCCAATAAAACAATGAAAACAATTGACATAATAGTACTTCGCTATTCCAATGAATACACACACTTAATTTGAGAGATTAAATATAGATGTCCGCTAGGATAGCTGTTTATATTACCTTTATGAATCATTCAGTTATTTTTCCAAGTTACCGAACCCAGTATCATCGTGTGTCGATTAAGTTATCTATCAAACCTTTAGTTTGTACAAAATTAATAGTTAAATCTAGATTATAGTCAAATGCATTTAACTAAAAGATAAACAAGGGTAAATACTATTCTCTGTATTTCAAGATTAAGGTTATTGTTGCCCACTGGAGAAATTCAGATATAACACATGCCAATTCTCAAGATAATTCAAAACCCAAAGACTATCATACAAGATATGATATTCTTCTAATAACTATGAATTGTACAGTGTTAATTCCCTCTAGGATATCACATTGACAGCACTTAAACAGCAAATTTTCTGCAGTACAAAAGAATACAAGGTCAGTTATGGACATTTTGCGTTGTTATTGCACTGCAGTTTTTTTTTATGTATAACGAGTTATGTGTTATATATTTTTCAAATTAAAACATGTTACGGATATTTGCTTTCCTCTTGTATACGGTGTTATTAACAAGGGATTTTTTCTTACTTAATCAGAATTAAGAAAATATGTTTCAATGGTATTTCAGTTATATGGTTGCGACCATTTTTTAATGATGAAGGGAGGTAACACAGAACTACTTGATGATCAACACGGTCGATGTCGTTGGGTTTCTCCGAAAACATATGATAAGCTTTCTTCCTTCAGTAAAACTTTCCATCCCGATATAGATGTGTTGCGTGTGGTGAGTTGATAGACAACCTTTACACAGACATCTTAGAAGTCAACAGGTGTAATAGGTAGCTGTTGTCTAACTTACAGGGTGGTTAGCTGTGTTTACAAAAAATATTTCGATTTTTTCTGATTTTACTTCTTGTATTTGATGTAAAATAACAAATAAGAATAAAAAAAAAGGAGCTATACACAAGCATAAAAAATATTATATTCCTATATATTTTGTGAAAATAAAGTCAGGTCTAGTGTGGTATTCATACACAAATAATAAAGGTTGAGTTAAATAATTGCAATTGAGAAAGTGCCAAACCTAGGTTTCTCAAGCGATTTTCACAAAACATATAGGAATTTAAGACATTTTATACCTGTGTATTTCTCTGTCTTGTTATTGCACATCAATCTAAATGGTTAAAAAGGAAAACAGTTCATGAAAAAACACAGCTAATGCCCTTTCAAAAATAATGTTCTAACACAAAACTAGATATCTATTTTTTTCTCATGTGATGTATTCTTTTAATTCATCTATCAATTTCTGCATTACTGTTTCCTGATGTCTTAAATATCTGATAAATCTTCGTCAATAAAATATAATTAATAATATAGACATGTAACATATTCTATAACGCTTTGACGATTCCTATGATCACAAAAATTACTATAAAATTATTGGTTATTTCACAATGCCAGCCCACTGAATAGCTCCTTGTCCATATCCGGAGAACCCTAGCGTGTTCATATTTCCAATTTAGGTGATTTAAGTGTTTTTATTATTGACAATGCAGTTTTATAACAACGGATGCGTATTTGAAACGATCAAATCGAAATCGATACCGACACAGCACGATAGTTTGCAAGAATTATGTAACAGAGATGTAATTTGAGTTTGTGAATTGATGATCGGTGGGATGTGGGCTTAGTCGATTTATATGTTCACAATTCTCACCAACAAAAAAAAGGAGAGTAAATAGCTGTTTTCGTTATTTATTTAGTACCTGGATTAAGTATAAAATTTCCTCAATGCATTTCACGAAAGTAAATATACAAATAATTACTTCCAATGCATCACCACTCTATCTTTTGTTTGGGAAAAGTAATCAAGATACGTAAGGTTAATGGGTTCTGATTAGTTTTGTGTTAAGAGTGTGAAACACTTTCTATGTTTCTATGTTCTTTTATAATGAGATGGGATATTCAGTTCAACGAACCTGTAATTGTCCTGTAAGCGATAGAGGATAGCAGTTTCGAAATTGTACTGGATTCATATTCATTAACCTCTTTTCTTTCTTATTTCGGGGTTTTATTTATCAATTAAGAGTGACGATATTAATAGATTTGTAGGGTTTCGTTCCTTGTTTCACATACAGTGACTCCCTTTCCCAATCAAATCTAAAACTAACTGATTACATTTTCAACAAGCTTGACCTTTTCCCTGAAACTTTTCGCCGACATAGGCGACGGATGGGGCATGCTTACAGGGGACGCTAACTCCTTCCGGGTACCTGGTCCCCATCCCGTTAAGGATTCACATTGTTCTTTGTGTGTTGATACCATTTTATGTCAAATTTGTCGTATTATAATGGAGTTTAGATTACCAATTCGTAATTATCCATATATACTTCAAACAGATCTGTGCGTGCAGCTATAAGCTATCCAACGTGACTTTGTCATCCAATGTAGTTTGTAAAAAGGATTAATACTGGCAGTATCTGATGTAATACACAATCGATCAGCGCTAAGGTCTAAAAATTAAATTAAATTTTAAACAGAATACTGTTATGTAGTTAAGCTACGGATATAAAAATTACAGCTATCAAGTATTAACCGTCAGAAGACATTGGTGGAACTTTGGACACACATGGACCTCTTTGGAAATCTGGAGGTGGGAACAGGTGTCATCAGGAGTAAACATCTCCTGCCGACCGGTCACAATCGGCATGATTCAATAGTCAAAATCATATAAAATATGTTAAAAAATAAAAGTACACATTTTTAGTAATACTTTTAATCATACATACACTTACTCTAGTTCTCGTCTAGCCCAGTCAAAAAATATATATATATATAATGGAGGGTCAACAGAATTTCTTATTGTAATACACCAATAAGAATTCAATGAATTAAAAATTTCCCCAAACTCACTGACGTCCTTGAAGCAAAATCGAGTAAAATGATTTCTGAAATGACGCACCATGATTGTTTTATACCATCTCAATGAGCAATCAAATACCAATAACAATATTTACTGACTAACTGGAAAATACAGCAGAAAATAAATAAATAGGTACAGTATACCAAGGTATGCCCCTGATAATCCAACCAAACTGATTTTAGAAAAATACATTTCATCCAAAGGTCACAAATGCTATCAACATTGTAGATCTTACGCGCATTAACATTGTAACAAAGTCTCACTTAACGTTCTGTTCCTGCTACTTCAACGATGACGTCGCTATGTAAGATCGCATAGTATATATAAATATTTACATAATTATGTTAACCAAACTGTATTGGTTTTTTAAAATTTCTGCTGTAGTAGTTATCTATGGGAATCTATATATATATATTAAAACTGTCATCAATTTTGCTGATAATTCGTTCACATAGCAAAGGGAATTCTGTTACAACTAGTGAAAATTTGATGAACATTTTCACATTTGTACTTAAATGCTAACATTTGACGCTGACTCCTTCCGGACACCTGGTCCCATCCCGTTGTTCTTCACGTTGAGACCATTTGTATATCTAATCTGTCGCATTCTAATGGAGTTTCGATTAAGCATTTGTACTTCCTCCTACGCCCTGATGTATCTTTCAAATGTACAAATTGCAAATCAAGTCGCCATGGTAACATTCAGGAACACACCTGTATGTATTTGCTATTTTTTACCTTTTTTCTTTAATAGCAAATGTTCGTTACTTCATACAAATGCTGTATTAGATTACCATTACGAATTTAGATGCCTTAAACGGTTATGACTTTAAACACAATGTGCTTCCATTGCACTCATGTACGGAAGCCGATACGTGCCACATGTAGTAATAAAAATATGTCGTTATAACGACATATATGTTGTTATAACGACTTATATGTTGTTATAACGACATATTAATTATCTTGTTATAACAAGATATTATGTCGTAATAACAAAATATTATGTCGTTATAACAAGATATTATGTCGTTTTAACGAGATATAAATTATTTTGTTATAACAAGATATTATGTCGTAATAACAAAATATTATGTCGTAATAACAAGATAATTATCTTGTTATAACAAGATATTATGTCGTTATAACAAAATAATATGTCGTAATAACAAGATATTATGTCGTAATAACAAGATATTATGTTGTTTTAAACGAGATATGAATTATCTTGTTATAACAAGATATTATGTCGTAATAACTAGATATTATGTCGTAATAACAAGATATTATGTTGTTATAACGAGATGTGGAATATCTTGTTATAACAAGATATTATGTCGTAATAACAAGATATTATGTCGTAATAACAAGATATTATGTTGTTATAAACAAGATATGAATTATCTTGTTATAACAAGATATTATGTCGTTATATAACAAAATATTATGTCGTAATAACAAGATATTATGTTGTTATAACAAGATATTATGTTGTTATAACGACATATGAATTATCTTGTTATAACAAGATATTATGTCGTATAAACAAAATATTATGTCGTTATAACAAAATATTATGTCGTAATAACAAGATATTATGTTGTTATAACGACATGTGAATTATCTTGTTATAACGAGATATTATGTCGTAATAACAAGATATTATGTTGTAATAACAAAATATTATGTCGTTATAACGACATATGAATTATCTTGTTATAACAAGATATTATGTCGTAATTACAAGATATTATGTTGTTATAACGAGATATGAATTATCTTGTTATAACAAGATATTATGTTGTTATAACGAGATATGAAATATACGGAAGCGTATTAGGACCACGAGTTGTCTTATAATTGTTAGTTGTTGAGGTTTCGTTTGCATTGTTTTTCACATCGTTGTTCTTAATAAGGCATGTGACATTTTATCATTCTTGTTCAATATTGTTACTATTGCAACCTTAATAAATACGTTTTATTAAAACTGATAATATTAAGAGTATGTTATGTAAAAAAGCTTTGTTTTAAATTGTCCGTTATCAATCTGATTAAAAACCGATCTCTCACCGCTCCTGTTTTCTGATATGTCTCAATCCGCTATGGGGTCACGTGCGAGTGACCTCTTTTAAGTTTATAATGTTCGACCAATGAAAATGCGACTTACAAAATTAAATTACAAAGAGATGTAATTTATTTTATAAAAAGGAAACCGTCAGTCCGCAAAAGTCCATCGGAATGTATTTGGTGATTCGAATCTATCCAACGTTATGAAAATATTTCTGTACTTTCGGATTTTGTGTTGTTTAAAATGTTAAAAAATATTTACATCTCTTTGCCATTAGATCGCTTACAAGATTGTGTAAGTCGCTTTTTCATGGGTCGAAAATGACAATTTTACGAGGTCATCCGCGCGTGACCCCATAGCGGGTTGCGTTAGATCCTGCACGCGACATATCAGAAAACAGGAGAGATTAGAGATCGGTTTATAATTAGATTGGTCCGTTATAAGACATTTTCTGTTTGATATTTTTCCAAATAATTGTGTCATATTTCTAATATTAACGCACTAACTTGTTTTTAATTTTTAAGCTCCCAGGCAGTTCATTCTCGCCATCATTCTGTATGCTAGATATGGAAGGAATGGGATAATATAGGCGATAACTATTGATTCTGCGGGGGGAGCTGGCAGAATTTTAAATTAATATTCTGGCCTTGAAAACATTGAAAAAAATAGTCTGTCCTTTATTAGCAAATTGATAAATAATCTGACCTTAACTGGTGCTAAAGAAAATCATTTTTAAAAAAGTTTCGGCTCGCTTCGCTCGCCGTATTTCCCTAAAATTTTGTCGACTGGCTACCTCCCTCTTTCTTGATTAATACATAAAGACATTTATATATAATTGAGATCAAAGAAGTTTCGTTGCTGATTCCATCAGTGGTCATCTGCATCCATTTGTTCTGCAAATCCACCACGAGGAAGTAGAAAAACGCTGACAACCCCCCCCCCCCCCAAAAAAAAAAATAATTGAAATATACAAATAATCAGTCTCTCCGTTTAATGAATTTGAGATAAAACCAGTTCCTAATTTAATGTTTGGAACCTAGATAATGAACTTTGAACTCTGTGGACTTGTGAAATTTAACATTTCCTAGAGAGTACTAGTATACTCCCTGGAACATATGGAAAACTGATTTGTTTCGGGGGGGGGCAGTTACAAAATGCTTCATTGGGCTTCCAAATTGGAAACATTTCCAACTTTTATCTGGAGAACATACTCTAGAATCCCCTAGCCGGAGTTGAATTTCACTTCATTTTGGAGGTTTGATCCGTCTATCAGAGGGATGGATTATGTTTCCTGAAACAGTTTTAGTTTAGATGAATAATAAGTTTGACATATTACCTAGACGTCCCCCCCCACAACTTTTTCACATACATTTTTTTATATTATCAACACGTCTGGAATCCAGGAAAATGCTTCCCGGAGCTTTCAAATGTAAAATGCGAATATATTCTACATTTGCACCCTATCCAACTTTAAATCATAAGTCTGCCTTTGGTGAGGTATGCATTATATGACAGTTTTAACAAGTATAATTTCATGTCTCCAGCATCAAACCCACTCACCCCCCTCTTGAAAAAAATCTAGATCCGCCACTGTTGTATATGTTTATTGCATAATCAAAAGGTATATGAAAATATTTTATTTTACCGTACCGGGGGAAACATTTTCAGAAAAACAAATTTGCCCCCCTTTTGATTTGCTTCCTACGCCACTGTATTAGCCAGGTAGACAGGCGTAATTTTGTATCTTGACGCTGATAAAATGCCTGTTCATACGGAAGTATGGAAGGGACATGTGGAAAAAAATATTTTATCTCGTGCACACGACTTAATACTATTTTTCTTCAAAAATCATGTCGTGCGCACGACTTAATATTTTTTGTTCTCATTTGTTATGTCGTGCGCACGACTTTATGTTTTTTTTTCTCATTTGTTATGTCGTGCGTACGACTTAATATTTTTTTTCTCTCATTTGTTATGTCGTGCGAAAAAAAAAATATTAAGTCGTGCGCACGATATAACAAATGAGAGAAAAAAAATATTAAGTCGTGCGCACGGCATAAAAAATGAGAGAGAAAAAATATTAAGTCGTGCGCACGACATAATTTTTTAAGAAAAAAAATATTATGTCGTGCGCACGAGATAATTTTTTTACACGTTCCTTCCATACTTCCGTATGTTCAGGATTCCAAATTTCTGAAATTGTCTGAAAGATGCGAGAGCGTGTCTCCTTTTCCGTGGCGAAATCTCGCCTCACTAATCCAATATGCAGTGTTGTATGTATTGTAAGATATGTATCAGTTTTAAACAGTATAAATGTTCTTTATGTTACACCCTCAACTCCCCTATGACATTTTTTTATCCGCCACAGCAATATAATACTTTTCTCACTACAAAAGTAAAAAAAATGAAGAATATAAACAATCTGTCTCTGGTCTGCTTTAAAATAAATATTCTGTCCTGCGACGGTATGAAAATATATAATCTGACTCGACAAAATTTGCCAGCGAGTTACAATGGTCTATTTAACCCTTTCAACCCTACAGACCATAAAAAACTAGTCTTTAACAATAAAAAGAGCATACCACTCAGATTTTCAGGGGTGAAAGGGTTAAACCATAATACAACTTAAATTAAGACACCATTAAAATATATAGAAATAGATAAATGAAGGTTGTGATATTACACAACAATTTGTTGCAATTTTCTCAAGACACTGACTTAAAAAAGGAGTATTTCGTGAAAAGTTAGAAGTGGTTTATTTTTCATAAAATATAGCTTCTTTAAATTAAGGTTGCGTTAATAATAATATTGAATAAGAATGATACAATATAACATGATTAGTGTCTTGTAACACAATTATTACCAGATAGTAATGCGATGTTATGCCTTATTAAGAACAACGATGTGAAAAAAATTCAAATAAAACCTTTTAAAATAACTAACAATTATAAGACAACTCGTGGCCCAAATACGCTTCCGTAATTACGACATATTATCTTGTTATTACGACATAATATCTTGTTATAAATAATTCATATCTTGTTATAACAACATAATATCTTGTTATTACGACATAATATCTTGTTATTACGACATACTATTTTGTTATAACGACATAATATCTTGTTATAACAAGATAATTCATATCTTGTTATAACAACATAATATCTTGTTATTACGACATAATATATCTTGTTATTACGACATAATATCTTGTTATAACAAGATATTTCATATCTCGTTATAACAACATAATATCTTGTTATTACGACATAATATCTTGTTATTACGACATATTATATTGTTATAACGACATAATATCTTGTTATAACAAGATAATTCATATCTCGTTATAACAACATAATATCTTGTTATTACGACATAATATTTTGTTATAACGACATAATATCTTGTTATAACAAGATAATACATATCTCGTTATAACGACATATTAAGTCGTTTTAACAAGATATATGTCGTTATAACGACATATTTTTATTACTACATGTGGCACGTATCGGCTTCCGTACTCATGTATACCGGATAGCATTATAACTTTGGTATTATGTTTATAATATATATAACCACTAGGTCGTTGCCACTGCTGGTGGACCGTTTGAGTCCCCGAGGGTATACATAAACCTAGTACCTGGTATTTCGGTACCAGCTGTTCATCTTGTACTAAAGTAATATTTGGCATTGTTAACACCATTTAAATTCGAAAATTTTCTAAAGCTAAGATAGTCATTTATTACAGTGGTTACTTTTAGACGGATTTCGGCTATACTTCAGAGATATTATTTGGCCTTGTATGATACCACTTTATCTTTAGAAAAAAAACATGAAATTGGAGCTCAGTTGATGACGTCTAATTGACAGTAACGATATCGTCTTGAGCATTGTAACTTTGGTATTATGTTTATAATATATATATATCAACTTATTGGATTTTGCATTTGTCAACATAGTTTTTGTTTCTATTTACTGATACCATCTCCCACATGTTCCATTCTATAAATTTAAAATTACTTTCATAGTTCATATTTTAGGCAAACACGCAGTCCATTTAGGTCGTTTATTTCTGTTTAAAATCATGGGTTAATGTTGTATGACAAATATATTGTCCGTACTGTAATTTGAAAATGTGACGTAAGCTATATCTATATATTAGTGAAAACACGATGGGGAGTACACAATGTCGAAATACCTTGGCAACGACTTGGGTAGAATTAAACAGTTATAACCAATTATCACTATTGTTTGAAACGAAATATTTAATTTCGATATGAAAGCTAAAGCTGATAAATCCCTAGATATTCCAAATGAAAATGAAGTAATAATCAAAACTCAAGTCCATTAGAACACGACTAATTGGATGTGCAAATGGCCTCAACATGAAGAACAATTGCGAATCCTAAAACGGGATAGGACCAGGTACAGTGAAAGTCTTCCGAAATGCGTGAAATGGATTTTTACACTCCGGTCTGATATGAATACGTGATTTTGCCAATATCATACCGTGCAGAAAGTAAATATAAACTGCTAAGTATATGATGAAAAGCACTATTTCTGCATTTAAATGACATTAATTTTAAACGCCCAGAATTTACAAGGCGTATGAATAAGTAATGACGGTGCAGCAATCCGTGAATCATCATGATTCTCTCACATTGAAGTGTCGAATAAAACTTTGACTTCTTTAAGCGTCATACAGACATATTTATACACCTTGAAAACCATCGACAGAGGAACCAACAGTGTTCTTTTATTATTTGACTTAAAACATCTAAATGTGTATTACAACTGATACTGTTAATTTAGATACTATACACCTGGTTATTTTCGTCCTTCTAAGCATATTTATCTCGTCTTGAATTTCTCCTAAATCATCATTGCCTCAAGGATTTGATGTATGACCAAGTTTCAATTATTCAGCTAGAAAATTTCGATTTCATTTTAAATTCGCACTCTCATCTTAAGTACAACACTGGCGAAAAATAAATTGTAGCGAAATTTCCACGGATATAGTTTACCGACGATGTTGGTCAATTAATAATGACATTTTTTTTTACAATGGACGCGATATATGTCTATAAATTTGAAATAAAGGAACTACAACAGAATCAAGTACATGCGTTCCATATCTAAGCACTGTACTTCATATGGAAGCGGGGCCTCCGTCGCTGAGTGGTTAGAGCATCGTGCTTTGAACCGTGAAATCTCTCATTTCTGGTCACCGCAGGTTCGAGTCCCACTGGAACCTTACCTGATTTTAGTGAGAAAGTTTGCCAGTTTACTGCAGGAAAGGCCTGTGGTCTCTTCCCGGATACATTGTAACCGGATTCTCTCCTCCACCATTAAAAATTGGCCGCCACCGTATAACTGAAAAAGTGTTAGGTGTGGCGTAAAACACTTATCAAAATTAATATGGAAGCGGAGGGTAAAGTAAACTATATGCCAAACGTCATTATCTTCGCTTAACTGTCATTAACTTTTCACTTAGTTGTTATATCACTTTATCGCCTATTACTCAGCAGCGTTAGTCTGAAAAGTGACGAAACGTGAAGTTAGTTTGACGAATGATAAATTTGTTTTCTTAAAACTTTAGAAATATATTTACATCAAATATAAATCGGGTCTTTTTTCAAACTTTGAAAGTCAAACGGCCCTTTGGGGACTTCGTCAATTTCGTCAGTTCGTCAATTCATCAAATAGATTGACGAGTGACGATTTTTTCTGAAAATTTTATTTCTTGGTTAAAGAAAATGTATTTAGACATTTTGAATATAAATCGGGTCTTTTTTCAAAATCTGAAGTCAAACGCTCCTCCTGGGACTTCATCAATTTCGTCAATTCATCCAACAGTTGTAAAGATATTATTGTTTTTCCAAAACTTTGTAGTGTGTCATGTTTAGCAGTTAGTGCATTTAGAGATTGACGTGAATGTGTGTTGAAATATCACCACTGTGACAGTCAATATATTGTGAAAAACACTGAAATGTATCTTTCTATCATGTAGAGAGTGATTAATATAATGGATATAACCACCTGTTCGTTGATCCTTTGATTCTTATCAGTTTTATAGCAATTGTGGTCAGTCAACGTCATTTTAATGACATTTCCATATCCCAGACAGATAATTAAATTAAAAATGAATTATAAATTTTGTTTTCTAAAAACAATACTTTTTGTATTAGTTCGTCTGAGTGTTCAGATGATGGGTGAGGGAGGTTGTGTATAAGTTAAATTTACATAAAATCATTTTACGGACTTAATTATGTGTCGAATCAAATAAGAATTTATCTTTATTTCTGTTAAGGTATGTGAGTATGTTAATTGTCCTTACAAAGTGTTAAATGTGTTTTAAATGTTTTGATTGCGAATAAATGTATAGTTTTAGTTTTTTAAATTCCTTGTGTCTGTTGTTTCTGAAGTGATGCAACAGAAAATGATATGGTTTATGTGAAGTTATGTTCGTTTTTCTTTTCTCATTTTCCTGCACGTTGTTACTTAAGCCCCGCTCATGTGGCCAATTTTTACTCCAGATGTGAATTTCCATGATATGCAATTTACTCACCTATGTAAAAGCAAATTTGCAATGCGTTCACGTGGAAAAAAAATAGCTTGTGTGTAAATTTGTTATTTGTACTTGCTTTTGCTAAACAGCAAAACAGAAGCATCCCAGTGGCGGATTCAGTGAGGCTGTAAAGGATGCCAAAGTATAAATTGATGTATGTAATAGTAAAAATTAACTCTATACCAACTGCACAATATTTTTCAGCATGTGGGATGAGCACCCAGTTGACAAAACAAGTTTAAAACCTATATATTTTTCTAAATAAAAATTGGAAAATTAATAAAAAATAAATTACCAAAATGTTCGTGTTTCACTACACTAAAAACTACCACCACTACTCCTGATTGAAAATTCCTGGATTCGCTCCTGTATCATATATATATATATATATATATATATATATATATATATATATATATATATATATATATATATATATATATATATATATATATATATATATATATATATATATATAGATAGATAGACGCGTCTTTGAAATGTTTAATCATATGAACACTGACACTGTCGAGATTAATAATTAGTTGACAATGGATTGAATGAATACACAAAAGTTTTTCTTTTTTTCTTCAATAGTTTGTATCTGGCGCAAAAAAGCATCAGTCCTCTGGATGTAGACCACACGAACATGATATTTAATATACTGGCTTCCTCAGCAATGTCAATTATAATGTTTAGTAATGTAGCGTGTACCTGGGTTCTTTTTAAGGGACAAGGCAAAGGTGAAAATAAAATACTATACTATACCTCTTTCTCTACCTTAGGATTATGATTACTGGTTACTATTCTATCAAGAATATCACTTATCAGAGGCCGGTGTGAGCACATTATTCGTTATATATATATATATATATATATATATATATATATATATATATATATATATATATATATATATATATATATATATCTGTATATGTATATATCTTTATATATAAATATATATATATATATATATATATATATATCTGTATATCTATATATGATATATATATATATATATATATATATATATATATATATATATATATATATATATATATATATCTGTATATCTATATATATATATATAGATATATATATATATGTATGTATATGTATATGTATATATATATTCAAGTACTTTATTTAAATTATTTTCATTGCGGAAGGTCGGTGGTCTTTACCCGGGTAACCGGGGTTTCTCCTCCACCAATAAAAACTGGACGCCATCATGTGACTGAAAGATTGTTGAGTATGGCGTAAAACAAAATAATCAATCAATCAATAAATTATTTTCATACACTGCCAAATTCCCGTACCGGGTTCCTATTGAGATTCAAGACACCAGGTGCCTCATCCTTATTTAGGATTACTACAAACTGATGTCAATTCCTCGTGCTAGTGTATTATAACTGCCCTTACCCTAGCCTTTCTTAATACTTACTTCTAATGATCTGATCTTCTCGGTTCCGTTTCTCGGATGAAGACTAACTCGAATCATCAGTCAGAATGCTTATATAGCATGAAGGTCGTTTTGATTGGTCAGAATCCCTACATTCTGATTGGCTAACATCGAATGGAGTTTCATTCCTGTTCCGTTTATTTTAATGCACAAATATGAACATTATAAGTTCATTGAGACTCATCCCCGTTTCAGTAATTTTTGCGGATATAGCCAGATATCCCCTCTCTTGTAGATGTGAAAACCCATCATCATGAAGGAATGCCTAGCATGCAAATTCGCACATGAGTACATTTACTCGTGCACTACCTCAGAAGTTAGTGCAAATTTCTTCCACATGAAAGTTTACTTACATGAGTAAATGCGTTCTTGTGCCACATTTGCATACGTGAGTAAATTTACTTACGTATGTATCTTTCTTAAAACTTTATTTCTTGGTTCAAAAATGTCTTCCGACATTCTAAATATCCATCTTGTTTTAAAATAATGTCTTTAGGCATTTATACTGGATACCTAAACTTCATAAAACCCCATATAAGCAAAGATACATAGCAGGATCCAGCAAATGTTCTACCAAACCTTTATCTTTACTCCTTACCAAGATATTGACAGCCATTAAGGAGAAACTTCAACAATACTGTACAGTTGCTTATTCCAGAAGCGGTGTAAATCAGATGTGGATACTTAAAAAATTCTAAACAGCTTTTAGAAAGGCACACAATTTTTCTCGAATTCACAGTATCAAAACTTATGACTTCTCTACTCTTTACACTACTATTCCACATAAAAAATTAAAAGAAAGACTTTTCAGCATCATACACAACTGCTTTTTCACTAACGGTGGTACCCGAAAATTTAAATATCTAATGATTGGCTATCAGGATACTTATTTCGTCAAACACCACTCTGATTCTACACATAAATATACTGAAGTTGAAAAAAAAAACATGCTGGAATTTCTAATAGACAATATATTTGTAATGTTCGGAGACGTGGTCTTTCAACAAACTGTCGGCATTCCTATGGGAACCAATTGTGCCCCTTTAGTGGCCGACCTGTTCCTTTATTCATACGAAGCAGACTTCATTCAGAAACTGCTGAATCAAAAGAAGAAAAAGTTAGCGGTGTCCTTTAATTTGACATTTAGATATATCAACGACGTTTTGTCAATTAATAATGACAATTTTCATACATATGTCAATGCGATATATCCCAGCTAACTAGAAATTAAAGATACAACAGAATCAAGCACACACGCTTCATACTTAGACATTTTACTTAATATAAACACAGACGGGAAATTAGCAACTAAGCTATACGATAAAAGCGACGATTTCGGCTTTCCAATTTGTAAATTTTCCACATTTAAGTAGTAATATCCATCAGTCACCCGCATATGGAGTTTATATTTCACAAATGATCCGATATGCCAGGGCGTGCACAACATATGAAGATTTCATATACAGAGGTAAACTACTCACTGACAAATTATTGACACAGGGATATCGAAAACCACGTCTAATGTCAACGTTCCGCAAATTTTACGGTCGGTATAATAGTCTTGTTTGCGTCTACTCTGTTTCACTAAGTGAAATGTTAAGTTGCCTTTTCGTTGGTGGTTGTTGAGACGTCTGTACCAATTGTGACGATGATACACTCCTCACTTGTTTCATTGGACTTGACTGTAGACTCACGGCGGGTGTGACCGGTCGACAGGGGGATGCTTACTCTTCCATGGCACCTGATCCCACCTCTTGGTTTCCAGAGGTCCGTGTTTGCCCATTTTTACCGGATTTGTATCTATGTCCTGGACATTCTATTGATTTATACTTTGGTATCTGAAATTTTTATATTGATCATGTATTTTTTGCGAAGAAAATGAAGTCAAACATCCCTCATTGTGGACTTCGTCAATTTCGGCAACTCATCAAACAGAGCGACGAGTGACGATTTTTAAAAAAACCATTTATTTATAAGTTTAAAACCTTGACATAGAAATAAAATTTTAAGAAAAAAATCGTCACTCGTCAATCTGTTTGATGAATTAACGAACTAACGAAATTGATAAATTGACTTTCAAATTTTGAAAAAATACCCGATTTATATTTAAAAATTCCAAAGACATTGTTTTGAATCAAGAAATAGATTTAAAGTTTTTAAGAAAAAGAAATACGTCACTCGTCAATTCGTCACTCTTCGAACTAACTTCACGCAATTAAACTACAGAGGGTATGGAAAATGAGGTTTGGTGTCAAGATGTCGCAAATTTTACCACCGACATAATGAGGTAGTTTGCGTCCGTGATTTAGCTTTTTAAATTTCGGTTCGCTGTGTGGCTGGTCGACAGAGGGTGCTTACTCTTTAATGGCACTCGGTCCTACCTCCAATTTTTGTAGACGTATGTGTTTGTCAAATATCCACCATATTTGTATATCATCGTCTGCTCTTTCTAACGATTAACACATGGGTATATATACTTTTACATACACATCATCAGTCTGTTCGAATATGCCACATCTAATCAGTCGATACATACGCCAATATCACATCCTGTTTTTCTCAAATAATCCTAGTTTTTTCTAGTTAAATCTTGTTTTTATCAGTCAATCAAAGTTTTTCTTCAGTTAATGCGAGTTTGAGAAAACCTAGGTTTTACTCATTTATTTGATTTTGGCGTCGCATTTTGAATTTACTTCAGGAAAATTAGTTTTTACTGAGAAAAACATGGTTTAATGGTGCCAAAACCATGTTAACTGCTATATAATTTGGCGCAATTAAACTTAGTTCTTCTCAGTTAAGCCATTTTTTCGTGAAAAACTAGGTTTAACTCATTTGCAGGATATTGAAAAAACTAGGTTTATCAGAAGAAAAACTAGGCTATACTAACAAAAAACGTTATTCATGTGAATTAGGTGAGCCATAGATACACATCGTATGATACTGTAAAATCTGATTTCAAAAACCTGTAAAATTGTTATAAGCAATCAAGTCCTGGTTGTGTTAAGATGCTAATGTATATAATCATGTAAAAGTGATATTTCTGCTTCCACGATTAAGATAACATAGTGCTCCAATAAGCGCATCTGTGTAATTTAAAACATATGAAAATAATGTTTGTCATATAACAATAATCAATTTCATCATTGTGAAGCATCCATGTTCTCATTTAAGTGTTGTGTCATACACAAATATAGTATCGCTCTGTGTTGTCATAGGCGGAATTTTGAATAGTACGTGTATTTTGTTTTTAAATGCCATAAAAGATGTCTGACAAAATGTGAAATATTGATAGCCGATAATTTACGTGAAAACGTATCCGGTGATAATAGGTACCAGAAAGCATATCAATTAAAAACCTGCAAACGCACCAATATGATCTTATCAAAGCACGTGCTGATAGCTGTAAAATGTCAATAAAAAGCTACATACAAATTACATCTGAACCAATAAGAAAAATAAGGTACAAACTAACATTTTATCCTAGTTTACTGTTTTCTAACTTTTCAGCAGAAAGTTGGGGCGAGATGGTGTTTTGAATGCTCATCTGTTCGTCATTACTATCATTGGTTTCCATTTTATAACTTTATACATGCATTTACCCTCGACAAAAATTTTTTTAAACTTGTTTGTGTCTGTCGAATAAATCTAAAATAAGACTATTTCGTAGTTTCTTCAGCATTATAAAGATGACATAGATTGTAATTTAAATTTTAATTTTAAAAATTTTACATGGGTATATCTACACGTTTATCTAATTTTAAATGCATATCATCGCTCAGTGTATCAAAATGTTCGTTTGGTTTTGAATGCAATAAAATCGTAAATTTATAAAATTTAAAGTATTTTGTCATGAATATCAATATTTCACTATATTATGAAGTATAAACATGCAAAAGGCGTAGTTTGAGCCTTATGTAGTGTGGTCACTATTTCATTATTTAAATTTTGAATGTGTGTGCGTGTGCGTGTGTGTGTGTGTGTGTGTGTGCGATCTGTCACACTTATCTTCAAAATTTCCTTGTCCGACTCATGAGTTGAACGAGAGAAATGTTGCATAAAACGGTGTTTATTTGATCAACACTCTAAATTTATCTATGGTCAAATACGATTGTACGCGAATATCAATGCAAACAAATACAATGTACTTGTAATTCTAATTAATGGTCTGGTGTATATGATTTTAGATCAAACGGAGACAGAAACACGCAATGCTAAACATCCATGTTTGAGAGAAGACGTAACGCGTGTATCAGCATTATATTACAATGAATCGCGTTCACTTTGACATCTGTTAAATTAGCATAATCATCATGAATAATTGATGAAAATATTTGCTGAACTTAGAAAACATTAGTGTAAACGACCGTGGGTGATAATTGAATGATACACATAATGATAAACGAACACGGGATTCCTCCCCAGTTTTTGTACCGTTCATGTGCGTTAACACTGTAAATAGAAAATATTTGTCGTGACGAGGTTAATGTATGATTGGAATGATAAATCATATCGTATTATTAAGTTAAGAGCAGCAAATTTAGAGATTATTATACAGATATATACATGTATATATAATTATTTGGTGCCCACATTGTAGCAGAAGTAATGTCCATATGGCAATATACAAAGGGATTCAGATCGAGAAGTGGGATCAGGTATCATATATAATGTGTAAAATTTAAAAAGCCATTCATACAGGTATATATAAAAATCACTGATACCAAAGTATTAATCGAAAGAAGATAATTGATATTATGTACAAATCAGGTGAAAACTGGACAAACACGGACCTCAGGAAATCCAGAGGTGGGATCAGGTGCATGGAAGAGTAAGCAATCCCCCTATCGATCGGTCACACTCGCCGTGAATCCACAATTGAAATCAAATGAAATAATTGAGAAATGAATTTATCGTCATAATCGGTAAAGATGATTAAATAACCACTATCAAACAGGCATATCAACACTTTAAATTGCAAACAAGGTATATTTTCATTTTCATCCTTTAACACACATTATATAAAATGAAGCATGAAAAACTTCACCATTTTTTTAACATACCAGAATTACATGATATCATAACATGACCTTTAAACTTTGAATTAAGATGATCAATAATGCGATGCTTGTAATACTATTTGTCAAGTTATGATAAAGGATTAACACTGTCATCTGCATTCAAGAACAAAAATAGATCTCTTTATTTAAAATTCTAACAATTATCTTACATTCAATCATTATGACAAATATACCAGATCCCCGCTCCCTAAATCAAATCTTTGAAGATAAAAAATATTTCCCATTAGCATTAAAATCAAAATTTAATTTTACCAATATAAAGATATCAAGATGTCATATATTTTCCTATAACCAAAGGTTTCAGCAATACATTTTTGATTAATTTTGTCAGAAGCCTTTCGTAAGCAATATCAAATATAGATACTTTTTTACAAGATAACTATATATTTATTGCCGTAATTACATTCAGATCCGTTCATTTGTCGTGACGGGAAAATGTTATCACCTACTAAAGAAATTCTATTTAAATTTACGTCGGTTCTTTCACGTCGGTTGGTATGCTACTTCTATCTGCACTTTCATGATATGTTTGAGTGACTTCATATAGTTTGCTAAATGATCTATTCCATGTTTAATCAAGGTAACTATGTACTTACTATGCATGTATTGTCTGCCCTTTAGAATTAGTAATTTGTTACCTAACAATATATCAAAATTAATTGTCTGTAGGACGAATTCTATGAAGTATTAATTTTGTGTAGGACAAATTCTATGAAGTACTAACTGTCTATAGGACGAATTCTATGAAGTATCAGTTTTGTGTAGGACGAATTCAATGAAGTACTAACTGTGTAGGACGAATTCAATGAAGTACTAACTGTGTAGGACGAATTCTATGAAGTACTAACTGTGTAGGACGAATTCTATAAAGTACAAACTGTCTGTAGGACGAATTCTATGAAGTACTAACTATGTAGGACGGATTCTATACAGTACTAACTGTGTAGGAGGAATTGTTTAAGTATTGTTAAATTATGTATAAAACTAAGTACTAACTGTCTGTAGGACGACTTCTATAAAGTGCCAACTGTGTGTGAAGGTCCAATTCTATAAAGTATCAATTGTGTTTAGGACGAATTCTTTAAAGTACAAACTGTCTGTAGGACGAATTTTGTATGTAGGACCAATTCTATAAAGTATCAACTGTGTGTAGGACGAAATATAAATACTGATTGAAGTTTCGAGACATCAGATTATTTTTTTAAATGAGCAATATAAAATGACATCTCATAAATAACTTTGACGGTATATTTTGCGTTAGTATGACAAAAAAAATGGTAAGACGCGACATATCATTGCGCGCCAAGCCTATTCAGCTCTCCGAACTATTGAAAACGGACAATATGGAATGATGTCTAATAAATAAATCTTAAAGGTTTTTGTGTGTACAAATTCTGAAAAAGGTTAAGACACGATATGTCTTTGTGCTTCAAGCAAATACTTTTATAAAAAAAAATTATGCTCAGAAATTAGGCTCAGATATGTATGAATGTAGAAGAATTGCATTATTATATTGGTTCGTCAAAAATATGAGCTTTCGATTATTGTAGATTTAGTTTGTAAGTATTGTTAAATTATGTATAATATAAGGTTTAAATGAATTGGGTTTTGTTGAAATTTAGTACATTTCATAAATGAACTGGAGCCTTAAATAATTCATCATAGCACT